>JADLZN010000290.1:0-170000 GCA_018155175.1 Sinocyclocheilus anophthalmus
GTTTTAAAACGACCACTAACTAGTGTAAATGTAGCCTAAAAGATGTGGAAACTGAAAACAATTTAAACTGCTTTAAAACTATTTGCACTGATTTATTGGTTACATTTTGTTCCTTTGTGCAGTGGCTCAGTAAATGAGTCTGAGTTTGTATAAACATCAACAAGCTGAAAAATAAAACCAAAGTTTTGTTTTTAGATAATGTAATCTTGTTCAAACAGATTTCATAAAATTGGTATCGAAAAAAAAAAGTATCATTCAGGAACCGGTATCGAAGTCAAGGTATCTGTATCGGTATCGATATCGAAAAATTTGGAACGATACCCAGCCATTACTGACGAGACAAAAAAGTTTAACGTGGGAACGGGTGTTCCCAGACGTCTGCCGTAAAATAGTAAAGAGATACATGCAGTTCAGAAAAAAAAAGAAACATCCACTACAAACAGTTAAAAATATGGTGGGGGTAGTGTGCTGGTCTGGTGGCTGTTTTGCTGCTTCGGACCCTGGATACACTTGCTGTGATATAAATGGAAACATTGAATGCGCTGTTTACCAAAAAATCCTGCGGAGGAGAATGCCCTGCATTGGCCATCTGTTAGTGCCTCAAGCTGAAGCGAACTGGGTTCTGCAAGCAGGACAATGATATCAAAACATCACCAGCAAGTTCACCTCCTGAATGGCTGAAGAGTTGAGGAAGGGAAAAACAAATGAAGACTTTGTGTTGTGGCCCTTGGATGACATGAATCCTATTGAGAGCTGTTGCATGACCTTTTGTAAAAAGGCTGGGGCGGGGGGGTGCATGCCTCGAAAACCCTTCCCAATGGGCTGGGAATTACAAACAAGTCTGCAGAGATGCGTGGCCCAATAATTCCCTCCACAGCGCTTTTGGTTTTGTAACTGGATTTTCTCTTTGCAAGTTATCGCAAATGCTTGATTGTAGTTGTTGCTGCTAAGGGTGGCCCAAACAGTTTTTAGGTTTAGGGGGCAAACACTTTTTTTCACACAGGGCCATGTAGTTTGGATTTTGTTTTCCCTTAATAATAAAAAAACCTTCATTTAAAAACTGCATCTTGTTATCTTTTACTAATATTTAAATTTGTGTGATGATCTGAAACATTAAAGTGTGACAAACACGCAAAAACATAAAAATCAGGAAGGGGTTGCCAACATTTTCACCAACTCCCTGTGTGTGTGTGTGTATATATCTATCTCTCTTATATATTATATATATATCTATATATATATATAATATAGATATATATATATATATATCTATACACACACACACACACAATACACACAAAAATAAGAAACAATTATAGAATTACATACATTACAATATTATGTACATTGTTTTGCATTGGAGGTAAAGCCATGCATGTGTGAATTGGCAGAAAAAATGGGCCGCTACTTATCACAGCACATTTCAACACAATTCAATCTTTCCTGAAACATCAGCTACTATGGAGCCATCCATCATTTTCAAAGCAAGATGATTTGATGGGCTAATATCCTTGTCAGCGCTGACCATATACAGTGGAAATAATGGCCCGTGATACAACAGGATCTGTCTTGGGTGGGGTGGTGCTATGGCGACCAATACTCTCGATCCCATGTTGACAATAAATCATTATCCTGGCTATAAACACGTACATTTCAATCGATATGTACTCACCTTTTGTCCCTTCTCAAAAACGGCTGCAGTAAAGCCCCAGCAGGCATGTGTGACCATAAAAGTATGTAAAATAAATTAGGAGAGCATAATGAGAGGCTCTAGCAATTCTCCCATAAATATAACATAACAACCACAACTAAAATGTCACAGAATCAAATAAATCAATTTTGCTGGGACAGGCCTGTCTTTATGTTCACTGCACAGAGGCATGTTTATAAGCTTTTTATTGGAGGATCTCATTTTTTTGGCCAGAGTGTGGATGGAGTGTGGAGTTACAAACACAGGTTGTACACATCACAGGTTTAATATGTTTTCCCTGCGATTCATCACCACGACACTGACACCTGAGTCCAGGCCTGCAGCCATATTTCCCTTAAATGGTTTCTCTGGGACCCTGGATGAAGGTGATTGGTTAGAGAAGGACCTGCGTTTGGATTAATTCACTCTAGATGTAAAATGAGGGAGTAAACCTCCTGCAAAATGAGATGATTGAATCCAGATATAAAGATCTGATGGATGGCATTTGGATTAACCACTGGGTTTGAGAAATAGTCTGCATTTAAAAATGATGTAGCAGTTATATTATTAGAGAAAGAACATCTTTAATCACAGGCAAAGATCTCCTTGCAATAAAGACAGCTCTTCAACCAGAATGCCATTTCAGCTATATAAGAAATCTCATTTTTACTGTAAAATAATAAAAAAAGCACTGACTAGTGATACTCTCTCTCCCTCTCTCTCGCAAGTCTCGATTTTTCATAATAAATATATTCAAGGGCCTCACATATCACTAAGAATGGGAAACATAAGAAATGTAGTGATTCTGGTTCCACAGCAATTCATTAACTCGGAGGAATACTTAAGGAAAGTGAACGAATGAACGAATGAATGAACGAATGAATGAACGAATTAATGAATTCAAGTATTAAAATTAGATTTAGTTATTTATTTTTAAGTACCATTTATTATTACAAAAAATATAAATTTTATACAGATTTTTCACAATCAATTAAAAAGTGCATTTATCTGTTCATTTTGGATTGGACATCACAGGTTTAATATGTTTTCACTGCGATTCATCACCACGACACTGACACCTGAGGCCAGGCCTGCCGCCATATTTAAATGGTTCATAGACATTTGCATTTAGACAAATTAATTAATTTGTTCGTTCGTTCATTCTTATATAGCTAAAAGTAGCAACTTAGTAAATCAAGAACCGCTTGAAGAAGAGCAAGCCGTTAAAGTATTCAAACTGGTAACTCATAAATTTGATGGTGATTTTTTATGATTTTTGAGTGATTCTTTATTAATTTCCAGTGATTCATTTTAATCACAGTCCCTATAAAAAGGAATAAAATAAGTTTTATTTATACAGCCATGGCACCACTAGTTCAGGCCCACAGTCAGACACACACAAAGACGACACTCTCGACCTCATTAGAACTTCTCATATGTTATAAAACAACTGAATCTAACATAAAACACGGGGATGCAATTATTGTAATAGCTGCCCTCTAAAATGGCTCCCTTCAGCAAGAGGACAACCTAATAAGCGGTGTGTGATTGATGAGGCTGTGGCTCCTACAGCCAAAAAGCACACGGCTGTCCTGAAGGAGCACCCAATCTGAACACAACGCCTTTTTATCCCCCTGGGTTGGATACCAACACTTGGCTTTTCATCGGAGGGAAAGGTGATATTTTGAGGCTGTAAGTAACACGCAAAGGTTGAGGTGGCAGACAAATCAAGTCTAGACTCGAAATCAGAAGCAGCAGCAGCTATGCAAACACACAGCATGAAAGACTTCTGGTTTACTAGGATAAAAGAATATGTTAATGCCTTTAAGCAGGAAATGTTAGCAAGTCAGGTTAGCATTTCTATATATATATATATATATATATATTTATAATATTAATTATAATCTAGGAATATATATATATGCGATAGTGGACGCTCTAACATTGTAGTACTTAATGCGGTTAAAAGAATGGACCAAAACACATGCAAGTCTGACAAATTGTTAAGACCATATAAGTGGACATTAGTTATATCCAGGCTGTTCACTGTTATGCATTTGTTATTCCAGCAAAATAGCCAATTTAAAGTAGTGACATAGAAAAGGAAAGTGAAACTGGCTTGTTCATTATTACATCCAACAGAACACCTCAATCGCTTAGAGTCATTCTTGTCTACATCTGCTCCAAAGGTGAAACAATGGCGGACTGATGACAGATCACTCAGGGCGGGTCTAAGGTAAGACGCAGTCCAGTCTGTGCTGAAACGCTACTGTCAAATCAAAAAACTATGGGGAGGGGCCTGTCTGTGTGACGTAACACAGACAGACATCTGAGAAAGGCTCGATCTGAGAAAGGGGTAAAGATTTAACCAGATTAAAAAAAAAAAAAAAAACACTGGGTGGATTTTTATCAATAGGTGGTGTTTCACACTGCCAAAAAACAGTGCTGGTTCAAACAACTTGTAAAAGTTGCATTGTAGCGATCCTATGACCCTCTTTAATTATTCCAAATTTTGACAAGCATAATTTAACTGATTATTTATCTATTATATATTATTTATATCGCATCGTGATGGTACACAATATGTAACTGTGAAATGCTGAAAATAAATAGTCAAACTAAATAATAATAATAATAATAATAGTTCCTGAAAATTAAATCCAAGAGGGGGGGGATAGAAATCTGACACTGATCCGCCTGCAAGTAGACCAATGTGCAACATTATGAGCCCCTCTCCAAAGCCCAGCTATCAGATATGCCTCCAGAGGTGGGTTGTTTAAGAAACAATTAGGAGGGTATACAAAGCCATTTGCAGCCAGTCTCGCTTCCTCAACTCCCTAACTGGAGTACCTTTCAGGGCTGATTTATCACTCTGTCGCCTTCAGAAGGCAACATAATTAATAGGAGCATGGACTTCTAATTTCAATGACTTCCACAGCAAGTGGATTTCATTTGATTTATGATGGCCGGTAAGTTTGCATTTTATCAGTACATTCAGTCATTATTTATGCTGATGACCAATTCCAATGGGTCAGTATCATCTAACTCACTACTAATCAAAGAGAATTAGGGTTCACTGCATTATTCAATGGCTACTAATTTATCTTTGGAACAAGGCTAAGGAATAGATGATGCCCTGCCTGAAATACGCCAATGACTCCACAGTTTAAAGGCATGATTGCTATTAACGGGGTCGAAGTACCCTGAATGACACACTCATGGAAACTCAACTCCATACAAATCAAGCGCATACGGCTATGAAGCACTTGGCTTCAAATGCACACAATGACATTTCCATAACTAGAATTAATTGCCTTCTAAACTGAGATGTGGAACACAAAGTCCTTTTCCAGCGTGACTTAGAACTGAGATTTTGTGTGAAGTCTGGAGTAAATCAAACATTTTCAAGTCCACCAAAACAAATCATTAAGCTCAGGGAATGTCTGTGAATGAAATTAAATTAAAAAACATTGGAGCAAAACATTTTTCAAAGAAAAAAAAAAAACTCATAAGAAAACATAAAAGGGACACACTACATTAATGATATTACGTCAGGCCTAGGCAAATAGCACCAATAAAACCTAACCTACACTACTAATCATCATTTGAAGGTGGTTTATACACACGCGCAGATGGTTTATGCACACGCACATATACAAATCTCTGGTGAAACCGCTGAAACCATGTCTAATTAGAATTCACTTAGTCTGATTAAAGAACAGCATAATAAAGCTCATCACTTGCATATTCGCTTGTATTGATTGAGTGTCAAGTGGATCATTTTCAGCATCAATTTAAGAGCATTCCCTGCTTTTAAATGAGACGTGCCATAACATCCAACATTCAAATTAAATGATACAAATAAATAAGCAAATAACCCTGAACAATGATGTGTAGAAACACCTCATCAAATGCATTCCACGCTATTATACATGAAGTTAATCTGAAGTGTATATTGAGCAAGCCGGCTTTCATCATTCCTCTGTATTATCAGTTATTTACTTTACATTTCATAGTCATTAATTCATCACTCACTATTTGGCACGGTGTCTAATGCAACATCACACTCCTTGATAAATAAGCATCTGATGTGCTCACTCATTTGAGCAATGAAGATATTTTCTGGTAATATTATTTATTAATGCCACCAAATAGCAAATAAAATGTGCCATCAGAACACAAAACCTGTGTAAGATGTATGTATATATGTGTGTGTGTGTGTGTGTGTGTGTGTGTGTGATGTATGTATCTGTATGTGTGTACTGGTTTATATATCCTGGTGGGGACTTAAACCTGACTACACACAGACTCATGGGGACTCGTGTCACGGGGACCTAAATTGTGGTTCCCACGGGTACAAAAGCTTATAAATCATACAGAATTAAGTTTTTTGAAAATCTAAAATATGCAGAACGTTCCTGTGAGGGGTAGGTTTAGGGTAGGGTTGGTGTAGGGCAATAGATATACGGTTTGTACAGTATAAAAACAATTACACCTATGGAATGTCCCCATAAAACATGGAAACCTGTGTGTGTGAATAATTTAACAAATAAACAAAAATAAAATTAAATAAATATAGAGGAGCATATGAACAGATCTATAATAATATATATCGCTATATATATATATATATATAATAGTATATATTACTACAGTATCGATTTTTAAGGTTTTGGAAAGAATTCTTTCTGCTCTCGAAGGCCTGCATTTATTTGAGTCAGACAAAAAATTAAATGGCAAGTCCAAAGGGAATCTTACTGTAAGTGTTCCATTTCACAAAATAATCAAGGTAACAATAAGTTCAGAGGAAATGTATTAATAATGGTATAGTGATCCATTTAATTTCATATATACAGTGGGTATGTTAAGTATTCAGACCCCCTTAAATTTTTTTCTCTTTGTTATATTGCAGCCATTTGCCTAAAATCATTTAAGTTATTTTGTTTCCTCCTTAATGTACACACAGCCCCCCATATTAACAGAAAAACACAGAACTGTTAACATTTTTGCAGATTTATTAAAAAAAAAACTGAAATATCACATGGTCATATGTATTCAGACCCTTTGCTGTGACACTCGTATATTTAACTCGGGTGCTGTCCATTTTTTTCTGATCATCCTTGAGATGGTTCTACACCTTCATTTGAGTCCAGCTGTGTTTGATTATACTGATTATACTGATTGGACTTGATTAGGAAAGCCACACACCTGTCTATATAAGACCTTACAGCTCACAGTGCATGTCAGAGCAAATGAGAATCATGAGGTCAAAGGAACTGCCTGAAGAGCTCAGAGACAGAATTGTGGCAAGGCACAGATCTGGCCAAGGTTAAAAAAAATTTCTGCTGCACTTAAGGTTCCTAAGTGGCCTCCATAATCCTTAAATGTAAGACGTTTGGGATGACCAGAACCCTTCCTAGAGCTGGCCGTCCGGCAAACTGAGCTATCGGGGGAGAAGAGCCTTGGTGAGAGAGGTAAAGAAGAACCCAAAGATCACTGTGGCTGAGCTCCAGAGATGCGGTCGGGAGATGGGAGAAAGTTGTAGAAAGTCAACCATCACTGCAGCCCTCCACCAGTTGGGGCTTTATGGCAGAGTGGCCCGACGGAAGCCTCTCCTCAGTGCAAGGCTAAAAAAACACCTGAAGGACTCCAAAATGGTAAGAAATAAGATTCTCTGGTCTGATGAAACCAAGACAGAACTTTTTGGCCTTAACTCTAAGCAGTATGTGTGGAGAAAACCAGGCACTGCTCATAACCTGTCCAATACAGTCCCAACAGTGAAGCATGGTGGTGGCGGCATCATGCTGTGGGGATGTTTTTCAGCTGCAGGGACAGGACGACTGGTTGCAATCGAGGGAAAGATGAATGCGGCCAAGTACAGGGATATCCTGGATGAAAACCTTCTCCAGAGTGCTCAGGACCTCAGACTGGGCCGAAGGTTTACCTTCCAACAGGACAATAGGGCGCAAGACACAGTAAAAATAAAGCAGGAGTGGCTTCACAACAAACTCGGTGACTGGTCTGAATGGCCAGCCAGAGCGGGACTTCAACCAATTGAGCATCTCTGGAAGACCTAAAAATGGCTGTCCACCATATGTTTTACAAGCAACCTGACAGAGCTGGAGAGGATCTGCAAGGAGGAATGGCAGAGGATCCCCAAATCCAGGTGTGAAAAACTTGTTGCATCTTTCCCAAAAAGACTCATGGCTGTATTAGATCAAAAGGGTGCTTCTACTAAATACTGAGCAAAGGGTCTGAATACTTAGGACCATGTGATATTTCAGTTTTTCTTTTTTAATAAATCTGCAAAAATGTCAAAGATTCTGTGTTTTTCTGTCAATATGGTTTGCTGTGTGTACATTAATGAGGAAAAAAAAAAAAATTAAACTTAATGGAGTGTGTAAAATATTGCTGAAGATCACAAAGAGTGAAAAATTTAAGGGGGTCTGAATACTTTCCGTACCCACTGTATATAAAAGCAACTGCAGATAACCCTGCAAATAGTCATATAGGAATGTTTCAGGGTGGCAAACTTTACTTTAATTTAACAAAATATAACTGCTAATGTTGCATGTCTGATGTCAAAAAGGGAGGGGTGCAATGTTAAAAGCATTCATACTCACCAGAGTGAGTGACACAGTTAATATTCACAAGAACAACCGACTTCAGCAGGGCAAGAACAAACATGATAGTTTATGACTAGGATCAATCTCATGCTTCAGCTGGTTAGAAAAGTACAAACAACAACCGAAATGCATTCAGAGTGAACCTTAAGAAGGCCAAAAAAGACAGTGTGGAATAAGTGGGTAAACATTTCCTCTGTGGTGCAGAAATCCCAAGCAGTATATAACAACCTGGAACTGCAATATTTCTTTGACACGGCATGTCTAAACAAGTACAATTTACAGTAAAGAGATGAAAAATGCCATCTACGGGCATTTGACAACACGTCCAGCACTGATGATCAGACTCCATTTGTAGCCTGTTCCCTTTTGTTGATTTGCGGTGTGATAAATTGCATTTAGCAAAGCAGGACAGGCTAAACGGTCCTGACAACTTTTATTGATTTGCATGGGATATATGCATGTAATCCTGTTTGTAGGTAAACTGTGGCACTAGCAAAATCAAGTCACAGGGGCTTCGCCGAGAGAAAATTGCAGTCACCGCATGGGGAGGTGGAATAGAGAGAGAAGCGTGGGCCGCCCATTGGAATCTAAGAACTTGTATTAAGATATATTGGTTGCAGAATTCTTCAGGGCTTAAGCATTATTCATAGCAGACCCTCTCCGTCTGAGACAGTTTATAAAATGAGACAGCTTCAGCCATGATAGAGCTTCAACAACAGGGCCAGTGCCACTTAACATGAGCCAAGTTCGCCAACAGCCTCCCAGCACCTTGATTTGCAAGCCCTCCGCAGATGCTTGATGAATGACTTCGTCAGGTAGGACAGCACGCAGCCTTTACTCAAGCCGTTCACATTTACATAGAGCGGCCCCATTTCCCTCTCTCCAACACATCAGTTAATTATGACCTGCTGTTTGTCATGTTGCAGTATAAAGAGATCATTTGTGCTTATTCCAGATCAACTGCAAAACGGGAAGATAAATGCGTTTGGGATGAAGCGTACAGCGCGTACGATCCAAGAACGATTCATATAGCTCCGGGCTGATGGTGACGTATTTCCATAAAGCATCTCGCCTTGATATGGAGGAAGACATACTGGCCTAGCGAGGAACGTGGCCGTACAAATGAGTAGAACTGTCTGTTGCCAGCCTGTGTTTGTGTAAGAGACGCCGACAGCGACTTAAAAAGCCCTGTAAGATAGTTTATTCAGCGTTTTCCGCAGCCTCTCATACTTTACTTGCTCTTATTAAATGGAAACAAGAGAATCACCTTCAAGTTTATTAATGATGGTCCTCCGGATGAAAGATGCCTGCAAAAATTCCCAACATCTGTTTGCTGCGCTCACTTCTCAGCGGGGCTGCACCTATTTCTCATGCTTAATGATGCTCATCCACTCTGCAAGTTTTACGGACAAATGTGTATTTGGCCACATTCATCATTCTGAATGAGTGTTCTTGATGAGGCATCTGCTGGCCTGCTCCACTCCTTCTACTGCACTTTAACAAATGACATTTCTCTCCATATGTTTTTCATTTATGAGAAATGTGTTGATATCAACATCAAACACACACATTCATATGTATCTGTGTATGCATGTATACATATACACACACATACTCAGTTTATTATGTAATTGTGTGGTGTTTGTGTAGAGAGAGATTGGTCTTTTAGCATTAATGTGATATAACAAAATATAACGTCATATTGTGAAAGTCTTTAAAGTACTTAAAAGAAGGTTACACAACCTTAGGAGAACCTTACAGTTCTTTAACAAACAAAAAAACAAAACAAACCAAACCAAAACAAGACAAAAACAACACACAAAAAAACCAAACCCAGCCAAAAAAAAACAGCTAACAAATCCAAACCAAATAACAAAAATACCATCAGCAAACAAATGGCCACTGTACCACTTCACCACTAAAACAATAATTATGTAACACCTTTAGGAAAGCAATCCAGAATAATGTGAGTTCCATGGCAGACTTCCAAAGCCTGGATGACAGACATTGTCTAAAAACTACTTTTTCCATTGAGTTAAGACTTGTCACTTGCAGACAATGGCATGTCTCTGTGGACTAACATGAAAGGCCTGTGTATGGACCAAGAGCATGTGCATGAACAAACAACACATTAGTCATCCATATATCTCTAAGTTGAGGGCCTATAAACGGCTGTTTTGATCTCCAGCTGGTTTGAAGTCAGAGGAGTGATGGCTCATAAAAGGAACAAGTTTAAAATGCCAGGACATGCCGTCTGCGCTTTTCTCGGAGTTGAAAATCAAAGCATTCGCATCAGCCAAGGGAAACTGAAATAGCAAATAAGTCTAAATATGGTCATTACAGTAAAAAGCAGCATCAGAGGCAGCAGGTATTATACAGCCAAAGAGAAAGAGTGTGGTAAGTGCTGTGGTAACACTGGTCAGAACAATTAAGAGGATACTGACCCAACACTATAACGGTAGGCTGCAGTTAAAGAGCCAGGATTATAGAAGTGAGTGGGGGGAGTTGATCGCACTGTGCTGCACATTTTGTGTTAAAATAAGCCACTCTATCTAGAAGCATTATAAAACCTAATTTAAGCTTGTGTTGTGCATTCAAAATGAAAGGGGGGGGGGCAGGGTTGAGGAGAGAGAGAGAGAGCGAGAGAGAGAGAGAGAGAGATTGAGAGAGAGAGAGATAGATAGAGAGATAGATGGGGTTTTGCCAAGTTGTCCGCCAAGTGAACTGACTTGTCTTAAGAAAGACTTTAGTATAATACAATATGTGATGCAATATGGATCCAGTGATTTTATAATGCGCAGATGTTGACATATATACCCTAACACCTCTGTCTCGGAGTATAACAGTTGGGCAGGATTTCCTGAGATGGTTCCCTTCTGAACTCTGTGCCAAGTAGCCAGAGCTTTGTACTTGAGAGTTTGCTTTTCGGGATCATTCTAAGCAGTTCATTCTTGTGGCTGATCTGTGAGGGTGGGAATAGACGTGTCAGCGAGCCAGGCTTATTTAACGTAAGCCTGTGTAAAACTATCTGTCCAACAAACAGCTGCAGCACCTCAGCTGGACCAAGACAAATAAATCATCTCTCACAAGGCAAAACAGACACAGTGTGAAGTCCGGCCCTCAGCTAAAACTCCTGACAAGCATAAATGAGGAACAGCTATTTATTCACGCCTTTAGATTCCCCCACACTCCCCACCACCCCATCCAGACCTGGAGCAGGTCAACTGACATCATGTGTCTGCAGTAATTTATTATAACTCACACTGAACTCCAAGGGCACGTTGGGATTGACTGGGGTTGTGAAAGAAAATGAAATAAAGGGATGTGTTTATTATTCCCACTGCATATAGAGTGATTGTGCCTGTTCATTAGAATTTTACAATGTGTCCTGTCTGTCTTAAAGGGATAGTTCACTCAAAAATGAAAATTCTGCTATTATGTACACCCCTGTCTCATGGGAGCCATAAAAGTTTTTTGGGAAGTCACACCACATGATATTTTACAACCTGAACTAACATCAGCTTGTCATGAAAAGGTCAAATTATCTGAAATTTTAAGAGACTTACTGACCTTGACACAGTCATCAGGGTCTGCAAGGGTCCTCTCTATATCATTTCCTGATTTTTTTGGGGGGGATTTGACAAACAAAAGAGTCGAATATCAATAGTATTTTAAAACAAGCTTCACTGCAGTTTTTTTCTCTCCTAGGAAACAATAAAAGATGATGCCAAAGTACTTAAGGTTTTCTTTTCAAGAATGTAATCATTTTCATGAGGCTTTTTTTCTTCAATATGATATCAGGACAACTGCGTCACCATGGCATGTTTGACTATTCCCAAAAATATCAATGAATTATTCAGAAATTAAAAACACATAGGGTATGGAACAAAATGAGGTTGAGTAAATTACAGGGGGGGGGGGGGGTCTTCCATTTTTGGGTGATCTATACCTTTAAGAGTCATACAAATCCATCTGTCAAAAGTCCTTTAGTCTGTTGAAGCTGTATATGCTCACATCATGAAATTATATTAAGTGTATTATAGCAAGCATATTTCCACAAAGGGAGTCCCTGAAACTCTCACACAGGGCATGTCATATCCATTAACCTTCTAATGGCTGACATAACAGCTGTTGATAATAGAGTAAGAACAATGTGTTATGGAAACAGAAAGAAACATTTGGACACGGATTGTGGTGGGGACTCGTCCAGTCATCTGGTCTTTAAAATATGATTCATAACAATATTATTCATTTGTGTAGCAATCACGTCATATTCACAAATCCAACTTAAAACCGTTGTCATCAACAGACTGATTCTACTAAGACACAGCCTTAGTTTCCATTGAGAAACTAAGAATTGTCTCTTTCAGTGCTCTTCCAAGGCTTTTGTTTACTAACTCTGGTTTTCTGTCATTAGTCTCTGTTTGCTTGCATTTCCATTACCCCGTTTCCATTTGGAGATTTAGAAAAATTGCTCTCACGCTCAAATGACTCAGAACAACCCTAAACTGACATGTGTGTTACTTATGATTATGTGTAAAGATGCCTGCAGAGGACAGATCGCTACAAAATCGCTTCCCAACATTAATATTACATCAGTAAATTCAATAAATGAAACAACAAACACAATTTCAAAGTAGACCACGAGGTTGGAGATGTTTATTAGTTTTCATTTAGCGCTATGCAATGTGAATGATAAAAGATGGAGAAGCGCATTTCTCCAATTTCGCTTGGCCTGTCTAGCAAAGTTCACACACACACACAAGCACATGTACTCACAAACATTCACATTTACTCAGACAGGAGCAGTATTCAAGGAACCCGGGGGCTACAACTGCAAGACTGCTATGTGAAACATTTATAATTTATGATGTATTTGATGTGGTGATATGTATAAACATCAGAGGAATTTTAATAAGGCTCAAGCAATTTAAAAAAAACTTTGTGAAGGGTTGTTTTCACTTTAAGGAATTATTTCTGCCGAAAGAAAAAGTTGCAATGCAGAGCATGGACTCCAGCAAAACAACTTCTTTTTATTGAGGAAAGAAAAAAAAGTTTTCATCTTTTTTTTTTTCAATGCCTTATTGATCTTGGTGCCGGGGTTTTACAGAGGCTATTTAATGGCCCAACTAGTGACTGCTCCACAATGTCCAATACAGTCAGCAAAGGAAAGCATTTTCATTGATCAATGTCTTTACAAAGCATACAGATAAAGATTGATAATGGACTTAGGATTGATAAATCCTAATATCAATTAGAGCTTAGTGAAAAAAAAAAAGCATCAGCATAAAACAGCATTATGAAAACGTTTATGCTTAATAAAAGCAGGCCTCTCACCTACAAAACAACAACGTAGAACTGGCTTAAAACGCATGTGCGATCTCCACTCGCGTAAACGTAAGATATTAATCTTTTAGACAAAAGGGATTGTGTCTGTATGAGCCACTGATAAGCAGTAACCTTTCATAATTGGTTTTCCTTGAGGAAAAATTTAAACAAATGATTTGAGGAAAAATTTAAACAAATGATTGTTAAACCTGCTTTCTACATCTCCCGGTGCCTTGAGAAACAAGTAATAGAAATAATTGCATAGAGAAGGGTATGGGTGCTAATTTGTTTCCCTATTAGAAAATCCTTCTCCTTTGTGATTCAATTTACGTTGTGCGCTGGCAATGACCACACTGCAGGCTTATTTGAATCAAGCCTCTGTCAAGACTAATAAAATGGAAAGAGCAAGGGGATGGATTAAGAAACAGGCATACGGAAAACTGGAAGGAGAGATGGAGTGGCGTTAAGAGGCGAAGACAGGCCGGATCGCGATATCTCGGGCCTTCATCCATCCTAACAGCGAGTCCAGAACAATGTCACAGAGCAATTTCTCTTAACAAAGCCATCAGATTTCACTAGCCTGCTGGAAAGTCCAGCTTCCAAACTGCTCTTTTCCATACAACGAAAGTGGATGGGAAAGAGCGGCTAGACCATTTTTCTAAATATCTTTTGGGTTTGGAACAACATGATGAGTAAATAAAGAACTATTGAGCTTCTCCAAGACATTAGCAGTGTTTTAGAACATGGAAGCTGGTCCAAGCTGGTAAATGGTCAATCATGTTCCCAAAACAATCTGACCACTTTAAACTTTGTTGCTGGTCTATGATGGTCTACACCACAGGGCTATCCAATCCTTCTCCTGTAGGGCCAACATGCTGGAGAGTTTAGCTCCAATTTGCCCCAACACACTTGGCTGAAACTTTCTGAAGACCTTGATTAGCTGGTTCAGATGTGTTTAATTGGTGTTGGAGCTAAATTCTGCCGGACAGTGACCCTCCAGGAGCAGGATTCGAAACCCTGGTCTACCAGCTTGGACCTGCTAAATAAGAAGCCTGGAGCAGCAATCAACAAGCTTGCACCATCTACCAAACAAAGCCACTATTCTTGAGTTGGATTTTCCAGCAGGGAACAGGAAGGCGGCTCTTGACATTACCGAGTGTCCCGTCAAAAGCGAAGAAAAGACTTTCTCCCGCTCTGCACCGCGATATCCCATTCAACAGCTAAACCTAAAGTGACTCTGCTTTGTAACTGCTGCTAAGAACCCAAATGCATGTAACGTAGCAGATTGCGGACGATACGAAAGAAAGCGAGCACGTTACAGACACTTCACCTTCACGTCACATCGCTCATTCCCAAACTCTCAGCAATTCTTCACCCATCGCACTTATTTTCTAGCCTGTCTCGCTGATAGAGGCTTTGATCTTTCACACCTCTCAAGCGTCAATCAGCTCTGACTGACAGCCTGACCCTGCCTCCCCATGGGAGGGCCTGACAGCCTAGCAGCACTTTGACAGTCATCTCAATGGAAACTGCTCTGTATTATTCTTTACATTATTGTCCACACTTTCCTTACTATAAAAGCCAGGCTCAAAGGAACACTATAACCACTGCTCAGAAATATGGCAGGCTCTGATTATGCCATGTGGGATGAAAGGCATATTTCTTCCTGACTGTTCTCCCGTTTTTCACTGACACAATACACTTTCCATTCATTACCGCTCGCTATGGGCGCGCCCAGACTGGGGGAACATTGCTTGGAAGTGGTTTAGCTTGTCCTTGGCATCCAATTGCTGGGGACCATTTATCTGATGATATATTTTCCTTTTGGAAAGGCAACTTGGGATCCTTTTCCCAACAGGAAGGACATTGATAAGCCATCAGGGATTTGTTTATTTTGATCTATGGCCATTGAATTTACACCAGTATATTCTTTATTGCGAACTGTGACCGCAAGTATGTCTCGGAACAAAATAAATCACAACTTGCCAGAAAGCCATATATTTATGCCATTAAACAGAGAACGACTTGGAAATGTCATGAAATGAGGTCACAGCGTGCAGCAAAACTTTAATTTGATCCCCCTTCGAAAGATATTTTTCATGCAGAAATATTCATTGCGCTTCACTCACTTGACCAGCGTTACAACAAGAGCATAATAAAAGCAAGATTTTCCTTAATTCCTAATAATGGTGAAAAGAAAAGTTCACTTGACAAAATATGCAATATATTACAATTCTTCATAAAAGAACTCGGAAGATGAAGACGTAAAAGCAACGTGAGGCTTTTAGGATCTTAACTTCTGACAGCAGCGTGATTTAAAATTCCATTCAATATAATTCCTACCCATTGGGATACACTATTCAACATTAGTCCTGCTGACAGCACTAACCCAGTCAAAACCACGATTCTTCATCTTCGGGCTGATTAATGAAGTTGGTGTTCTGACAGTTTTCACTTTATGTACAGCAGTGAGCCGGCCAGCACAGGAACAGGCGCTTTTTTTTTTTTTTTTCATTTTGTTTTGTTTTTGCTAGGCCTGTTGAACTCAACATCCCGCTAGAGCAACCCCAATGACAAAGCTGCCTTTTTCACAGCACACACAGAAGCCTGTGAGCACAACTCAACAGCCTGTGTGGAAACAGAGTTGAAGGGTCATGTAAACTCGCAGGCAAGGCAAAGACTCGGAAGAGAAAGGAGAAACAATCGGCTCCTCAACCCGGGGGCCGCGATTTGTTGCCGAGACTACAGAGCCGTCTGGCATGGCAAACACCTCTGCGTCCGCTTTCGGCTTGTTCCTTTTATTGACAGAGCAGAGAGGGAGAGTGGGAGAAAGAGGCCTTTGCAGCGTGACACTCAGCTCAACCGTGCCAGATCGGGCTCACATCGCTGTGCGACTTACTGCACCAGAGGAGTCTGGTAATGGCACTACAAGGCTACCGCTGCACACATGAGCCGGGCGCTTGTCACTAACGCGCTATCATGTGTCACATCAGGACCCATGGCTCGCTCGAAAGCAAGATCTGATGCTTTGCGGGCGCAACGAGCAACTGTGCATCTGCCTCGGGTCTTCTAAAATATTCCACCTGGCACTAACAGCAGCTTTTCCCTCTACGACGTCGCAACCTGGAGCCTCGCTGGAGGTTTGAGAGGAAGCCCATGCAATCAAAAGACAGACCGAGGGGGGAAATAAGAGATGTTGAACACTGGAAAGCACCATGCTGGTAACCCAGAGCAGTTTCCTCACATAAGACTTGTATTGGGTAAAATAAAAGCTTTGGTGGGTAGACTAACATGAAAGAGTCTCAGAAAGGATCCGATTACTGAAGCGGCTTTCAGGCTGTGCCTACTTACAGTCCAAAATTCCAAAGCAAAAAATATCTGAGAAAGATAAAGGAAATTGTTGCATCAGTGCCAGCTTATATGGTGCTTAAAAAGTTGGTCTTAAATAAATCAGGCTAAGACCTTCACAAATGTTTCTTTGACATGCATCAACACAAACACCTTTGCATCTCAGATATTTACTGCACTAACCCACGCCTGCTAAAGGTTGTTCTGTCAGTAAACAGCACGGTTTTTGTGCTCGGCAATGACCCATTTCAAACTGAACTTTGAGTGACCCTCTTTGCCTTTATGACCCCAGTAGTGAAGGTAAAGACAGAGAAAGAAGGAGAGGGAGTAAGAAAATCCTGATATATGAACCCGTCCGCCCACTCCTGTCTTCCTGAACCGAACACATTCTGCGTCTACAGAGACAGCAGCCGCGCAGCCAATCAAAGCCTTCTGGCCATTGAGCAATTATCTGTGCTCCGTGACATAGGTGGACTCTGAACCAGTGACCCCAGCAACCCTCTTCCATTGCCTCTTAAAATAACCCATGGCAACACATAAGCACTGCACATACATAAAATGGAGAAGGAAAAGTAGATTTATTTTTCCCTGACAGGTCCGGGATCACATTACATGCCATACAAAGTGCAAAGCCTGAAATCATAGGGCTAGATTTTCACTTCGTACAACAGCGAGGCATAAACTTGTGTCATTATATCAATTTATTTCAATGTCATTGGTGTGGGCTTGAATTTGTCTAATTCAATGAATGCCAACATGAGCTAGATTTGGATCTGACTTTATGACATTTTCCAACCACCTAGCAAAGTGAAAGAAAAAAAAACGTGCTTGAGTGCACACATATCCCTTCAAAATGGAGATGAAGTGTACAAACAATTTGAGTGCGGAAACAACAAAAACCTTGATAATTTGTCGCTTATGGAATGGAAAAGTGCTCGTAGAAAGCCTTGGGGGGGGGGGAGAGCCGCTCTCTTTTTCCTTTTTTCCCCTTACACAAGGCGATTTGCCAAGCTACACCTCGGAAGACAAGTCTCCCCTAGGCACTCAGCTCACAAATACAGTTTGATCTGATGTAGTTTTGGATTTGTGTCTGGAGGGCTGCTCCTCGTGGTGACAGTCCCGGAGGGGAGACGGCAGTATCGCATCCTGTTCCGTGTGCTGTGTCACGCCATCCAGGCCATATGCTCTCTGCTCGCCTGGTGCCACACTGCTGCCATCTCAACAGTCTGCCCTGAGTACTGTGCACAACAGCTGGCTCTGCTGTTGTGGGCACATAAAAACCCACATCAACAAGACAGGTTTTTGTGAGAGGGTAGAGTTAGGACACTGGTAAGGTTTGCATCGGTAAAATAGCACACGTACTCTCTGTTCCAAAACCTAGTGAGCTGCCTAGTCAGAGGGATGTTCCTGAGACATCCCTGATACCTGTTTCTAAAGTGTTATAAATTATTTTAAACAATCCATCTGAGATGGCTGTCAAAATAAAAAAAATGCCTCTCTCTATATATGGCCTCCCCTCACCATAAGGCCAGGGAAAATGTACCCTGTTGTCCTTCCGCTTTTTCAGCAGCATCATTTGTAATTTTTTTTCCCCAAGAAGGTTTTTCAAAAGGTTTCTTTTAAGTGTGTTAAAGAGTCATGAGCCATTAACAAAACCAACCAGCTATGAATCAATGCAAATGACAAATCAAGTTAAAAACAATGGATAAATACAAAAATTTTGGTTTAAAGATGTTGTATTTTTTTATTTTATTTGTTTATTTATTGCATTATATTTTTAAGTTTATTGCAAAATACAAATATATAGGGAGACTGACTATTACATCATTCACAATGCTTTATGGCAGGGATGTAATGATTCACTCAACTCACGATTCGATTCACGATTTTGATTTCACGATTCGATTCAAATTATAAATTAAATGTGTCCTTTTATTATTGCTTGGACAAAATACTGTATGTTTCTTTGTGAAACTGCTTTTTTTATTGCTCTTTTGTTGGTTTTGATTGCTTCTATTGTCCTCATTTGTAAGTCGCTTTGGATAAAAGCGTTTGCTAAATGACAAAATTTAAATATAATGTGATTGTAAATAACAAAACTAAATTGAAATTTTAAAACAAGCCTCAAATCAAATTAATAAGTAACAAATAAAATAAATATCTTCATATAAACAAACTAAGGCTTTGTTTGTGCTCTTTCCATTTAAAATTAGAAGCAACCACTGCATTTTAATCATGATCCAAACAAAGATGCTGCATACATTCAACATGAAGCAGTTTTTTAATCTAAATTAGATTGTATAATTTCGAAATTTGAAGCAAAAACAGAATGGTTTGACTTCAGTTTTGTGAAACTATACATAAAAAATATCTGCATGAAACAGAAACAGCAGAACTGAATGAGACGCAGATTCACTCTCTGCCTGCAGGTGGCGCTTAAAGCGTTTCCTTGGTTTCCGCTGTAAACAAAGCAACGTTGCACTTATGAACTTTAATATGCATTATACAGAGGCAAGATGAAAAGAAAAAATACCATCGAAAGACAGTAAGTTCCCCTCAGACATGCATATAAACTCCTACCCCTAATTGAATCGCGATTTGTTTAGCATCTCAACTGATTTGAATTGTCACATATTTGAACCGATTTTCAACTGGCTCGCGGTTAATCGTTACATCCCTATATGGGAATGGGCATATTCAAACATTTTGGAATTTTATTTTTTTATTTTTCCTGTGATTGGAGGAGATATTCTCAGAAGAATCATTGTAAACAGTTTTTTTTACCACAAATTCCACTGCTAAACATGATAATTAAAAAAAAAATTGTTGCAATAATGTGGACTGATTCTCATCACTAGCTATACTGCTTACACCTCACAGCTCACTATGTCTGATCTGTAACGGTTTAATAAATTATCTGTTAATATAATTATTAATTAGTGTTTTTACTACTTCCGCGCCCAACGTTACCACAAAAATATAAAAATATCGTTCAGTCTGTAACAAATTTGACCATTTTATCCCATGCTAGTGTTAGCTATGTTTTTTAATGATTAATAAAGTACCACACTGCGAGCTTAGCATCATGATAATGCAAAACTATTAAAATTAATATAAGTCAAGTCTTCCTGTGGGCTTGGTGAGTGATGCAAATAGCTACTTTCAATTTGAGCACTCAAATCGGTCACCTTTGATGTACCACTTAATTTAGCATATAACAAAAACCATGCCAATCCTAATAAATACATGAGCTAATGATGGATAAACATAAACATATATATATCTATATATATATATATATACACACTGCAAGCATAGCACACCATTAGCTTTAGCAACATGCAGCATAAACAACATTCTACACCAACACTATTGAAACCTATTGAAAATTGAGTATCTTGCATATAATGCATACCAAATCAGTCACTTATGAGGTTTCATTCATCTAGGATGTATCCTTATAAGAACTCTGTACTCCTTTCAGAGGGTTCAGAGCCCCTGTAAATACATTGCATATGCACTAGTTTGCATTCTTGTTATCCATGTTCCACACTTTGTAGCAAGTCCTCACCTCCTGACAGGGGTGACCAGACACAGCGAGGTAGGGGCAGTGATAGTTATGTGATCCTGTGCCGGGTCTTCTTGGGAACGGTGCACATAGAGGACCTTCAGTGAGGATGGACATGCACATCAATGTCGGTGTGAAATTCAAACAGACTGATCCAGAGCACGTTCAGGATTACACCATACCCCCCTCCCTCTGTGCTCGCTTCACAGCACAATAGCCTGCCTGTGAAAGGGCTGGAGTGAGCCATTAGCTCTGCTAAAGTGTCGATTCATAGCTGCTGTGGGAAAAGGAAGGCTGCTTTAGGGTTGAATTACATAGCTCACCTGGAAAGCCCTGTCCCACCTCGACTCCTTCAGCAGGTGCCATTTCCTGGCATCTAACACCCAAGGTCAATGACATGTGTCAGTCAAACAGTATGTTAGCTGTACTTAAGCTTTCAGACTAAAACTAAGTGTACCATTTATTTGCAGAGTTAAGATAATACTGAACATAAAGAGGATGCAAAAGCATTTGGAGACATAATGCCAAATTTACATATAAATGTCACTGCTTAAATAAAATATCAAAGTATCTAAATTTAAATTCAAATTTCATTAACATTTTTGCAACTACGTTTAAACAAATAATCTCAAAATTATTTTTAGAGAATATATTGCTACTTTCAAGCTATTGCTTTTCATTTACTTGCAAGTAGTAGTAGTAGTAATATATTATATAATATAAAATACACAAACCTACTGTTTTTTTGACTTATATATATATATATATATATAGTCAATAACATAAAGTACTACACACTTTTTTTTCTGAAATTAATCGTGATTATTCCCACCTAACATTAAAGTTTTTAAAAATACTTTTACATTGCAATAATTTCACATTCAATCATCAAATTAATGTAGAAACAACAAAGACATTATATTTTTAATATTTGTTAATTTTTTTGACTTCTACCCGGGGTAGGCAAGTTCGGTTCTAGAGAGCCGCAGTCCTGCAGAGTTCAGCTCCAACCCTAATCAATGTCTTCAGGATTACTAAGGCTATAGGCAGGTGAGTTTTTTTTTCAGGGTTGAAGCTGAACTCTGCAGGACTGCGGCTCTCTAGGACCGAACTTGCCTACCCCTGACTTATACCAATACTACTGATGTCTCTAGGAAATTATTCTTTCTTTCTAATATTTAACCATTGATTAATGACTATTGGCATTCAACATCACAGTATAATTGAGAGCTATCAATTTCAACATTTATTAGACTTCTACAACTAACTTCTAATTTAAGTGAACTTAAACAATCTTCACATAAACCCATTATAATAAATGTAATATTTAGCTTCCTGTGCCCTTCAGCAAGTAGGAAATTAAATATACAGAAATTGAATAAAGTTAGCAAACACTAAATTCTAAAATAAAAATAGTTGAATCCTTAAAGCTACACATTTACAACGAATTAATCCTCTTTTCTTTTTCTTTTAATCTTTGATGAACAGGCATTACAGCAGCTGGATTATTAGGTTATTTGGCTGCTATTACTTTAAGAGCTGCCGCTGCTGAATGTGACGTAGATCTGACTCGCATGCTCAGTTTCATTCAGGCTTTAATATGAAATAATACAGGCTAAAAATGGAACTGCCATTTTGTGCGTGCATGTTAAAATTACGCCTATGAGCAAATAGGGCGGCACGATAATCGCATGCTTATACTACACGAGCCGTTGTTCCTGACAGCTGCCGCCAAACCACGTTCATATTTCGTGCGTTTTGTGTAGCTTGTCAGTGAACAACGGCTCTGTTTAGTTAATGCTGCTCAATGTGAAAGCTTCAGGTGATGGAGATTTACCGCTGATTACAGAACCGGCTTTCTGACAAGATGCGCGTTAAATATCGCATGCGATTTATCGTGCAGCCCTAGAGCACAGTATATCGTTTGACTTGTGCCTGGCACAGAGGCGAAGTGCAGTGCATGTCTGAAAAGTCTTCTGTTTGATGTGGTCATAAAGATGTTCTGCGTCTAAATAAACGCAATTATTTTCAAGAAAAAAGAGACAGAAGCAGCAGTTTTGAGTGGGGTGGCCAACCCTAGCTCCACCCCTAAATAATTTTAATGCCGTTAAAAATGAATCGCCTGCATTAAAGCGCTAATTTTGACAGCACTAATATATATAGCCCGACCGATACTCTTTAGGGCCGAATTTCGGCCGATATGACCTGCTGCCGATATACGTTATTGGCGAATTGCCGCAGATATTAACTTTTTTTTTTTACAGACATATAACGCAGATAAAGCTTGAAATGGTGTAATTACTTATTCTATTGTTTGCTACTGCGACCTTGATGAAACGCTTTAAACTTAAGTCTATTTAAAACCATTGACTCTTGAATTGGCCATATCCCGTAAAGGCTCGGCGAATCCGCACCAAATCGGGGAGCCCTTCAGCTCGCGAACCCTCTCGTACGAATCAAATTACGATCGCGCGCGAAGTGGCTTTCGAGAGGGTTCCTCGAGCTGAAGGTATCCCCCGAATTTGGTGGAGATCCGCGTTCGTGAGATATTGACACCAGTCAACACTTTCCCTTCAGTAGGTTTCTTGTTCAGGCAGCATTCACGAGTTGTCTTATTCGACCGTAAGTACCCTGCAAAGTGGATTTCACATGATATTCCTCCATGATTCCAGTTCCAAGGGAATGTGCACGTTACATTCAAAGGGCATTAAAGTGCGCGAGAGTGCCTTTATATTTATTTACAGATGTATATTATGTCACACTTCACACTTCTCTAGTAAGTTTCGTCTGTTTGTGAAGACAGTAGCGCAAATCCGTGATTGAATGTTCCGAAGTTAAATAAACTTCAAAGGAATAAAGTTGAATTGAATTGAATGGAATTAAAGTTGAATAAACTTTAACTTTACTGTTCAGTGCACTGATGTCAGACACATTTTGGATATTAAAGTTTATTGTTAAATTGTTAAATGCCCTTCCTCCATTACATATCTTTGTCACGTCATTATAATTGTTTCATCACCACATTTGAGTGATCATTGCAAAAATGTTTTATATATATAGACAGTGGTACGGAAAGTATTCAGACACCCTTAAATTTTTCACTATTTGTTATATTGTAGCCATTTGCTAAAATTATTTAAGTTAAATTTTTTTTCCTCATTAATGTACACACAGCACCCCATATTGACAGAAAAACACAGAATGTTGACATTTTTGCAGATTTATTCAAAAAGAAAAACTGAAATATCACATGGTCCTAAGTATGCAGACCCTTTGCTGTGACACTCATATATTAACGCAGGTGCTGTCCATTTCTTCTGATCATCCTGAGATGGTTCTACACCTTCATTTGAGTCCAGTTGTGTTTGATTATACTGATTTGACTTGATTAGGAAAGCCACAGACCTGTCTATATAAGACCTTACAGCTCACAGTGCACGGCAGAGCAACTGAGAATCATGAGGTCAAAGGAACTGCCTGAAGAGCTCAGAGACAGAATTGTGGCAAGGCACAGATCTGGCCAAGGTTACAAAAAAATTTCTGCTGCACTTAAGGTTCCTAAGTGGCCATCATAATCCTTAAATGGAAGACGTTTGGGACGACCCAAACCCTTCCTAGAGCTGGCCGTCCGGCCAAACTGAGCTATCGGTGAGAAGAGCCTTGGTGAGAGAGGTAAAGAAGTACCCAAAGATCACTGTGGCTGAGCTTTAGAGATGCAGTCGGGAGATGGGAGAATGTTGTAGAAAGTCAACCATCACTGCATCCCTCCACCAGTCTGGGCTTTATGGCAGAGTGGCCCGACGGAAGCCTCTCCTCAGTGCAAGACACATGAAAGCCCGCATGGAGTTTGCTAAAAAACACATGAAGGACTCCAAGATTGTGAGAAATAAGATTCTCTTGTCTGATGAGAACTTTTTGGCCTTAATTCTAAGCAGTAAGTGTGGAGAAAAACTAGGCACTGCTCATCACCTGTCTAATACAGTCCCAACAGTGAATCATGGTGGTGGCAGCATTATGCTGTGGGGGTGTTTTTCAGCTGCGGAGACAGGACGACTGGTTGCAATCGAGGGAAGATGAATGCGGTCAAGTACAGGGATATCCTGGATGAAAACTTTCTCCAGAGTGCTCAGGACCTCAGACTTGGCCGAAGGTTTACCTTCCAACAAGACAATTACCTTAAGCACACAGCTAAAATAACGAAGGATGGCTTCACAACAACTCTGTGACTGTTCTTGAATGGCCCACCAGAGCCCTGACTTAAACCCAATTGAGCAACTCTGGAGAGACCTAAAAATGGATCTGCAAGGAGTAATGGCAGAGGATCCCCAAATCCATGTGTGAAAAACTTGTTGCATCTTTCCCAAAAAACTCATGGCTGTATTAGCTCAAAAGGGTGCTTCTACTAAATACTGAGCAAATGGTCTGAATACTTAGGACCAGGTGATATTTCATTTTTTCTTTTTTACTAAATCTGCAAAAAATGTCAACAATTTCGTGTTTTTCTGTCCATATGGGGTGCTGTGTGTACTTAATGAGGAAAAAAAATTAACTTAAAATGATTTTAGCAAATGGCTGCAATATTGTTAAGAGTGAAATTTTTAAGGGGGTCTGAATACTTTCCGTACCACTGTATATATTCTGTTATGGATATACTTTATTCTATATATAGTACAGTTACATTTTGGACCAAATGGGACAGGTCCCAACTTTTGACTGGTACTGTTCTTATAATAACCAAAAATATCGGCCGATATATGATTCGCCTTTTTTTAACTCCTAATATCGGTAATCGTCCCCAACAAACCCTATCGTCAGCTCTACTATATATATTATATATATATATATAATATATATATATATTATATATATATAATATATATATACAGTATATATATCTCATATATATATATAATAGATATTATTACACACATATACACCCAACGCGCATTTTAATGAATGATATTAATGATTTCAGACATTAAGAGTAGCTTTAGTGACATTAGGTGTCCAAATACTTATGGAAACATGTAGTAAACCCTTAAACCAAGAATGTGTCTCCTATTTGAAAGCATTATATAAAAAAATAACTCAAAGGAATTTAGACCACTAAAAAGAAGCAATTAATTAAATCAATCACCGCAGCTTATCTTTTTTTTAGCACTGATGGCCTCAGTCAGCATGCAGGTTTAATTACACAATAGTTGCTAACTGAGAGAAATGTGCTCTGTGATCAGCTACATCACACGGTCCTGACACACAGCTCAATAGGGCCTTCAGGAACAATACAGCCAGTCTCATCGACCACCTCTCCCAAGCATCCAGGAGTATCATTTAGCCAAGAGTGATAATTAGATGCAGAATTTACTGAAAACTGTCAATGGCAGTGTCAATAGAGGGACTCTCAGCATCCATCATCCTGTGAATCAATGGCAATTTTCAGCTATGAATTCAAGAAAATGATAGCTTTCAAATAAATGGCCAGAGAAGGAAACGCGAGACTCCTTGGGGACAAGGATTTCAATTTCCCCCCTCTTGGAGTCGCTCGACGACCACCTCGCTCAATGGAAAAGGTTGTAGAACATAACGTCGGGAATGTCTTCCAAACAAGATGTAGAACATCAGAGGGACGTGACAGACAGGCTCAGGCCGGCCTAACATGCAGCAGGTCTGTATATATCTCCACCCTGACAGATTTAAGAGCAGGGTCAGCAGGTGCTAGCGTCAGCAAGAATTGAAGGTCAATGACACGGTCTGGACATTAAAAATAAATGTAACTGTCGCGTCACAAAGAGCAAATGAACAGAGTGATGTTGGAGGTAATCTTAAGAGGGGCATAAAGATCAGTGAGGCCCGGCTTTCAGCCAGAAAATGAGAAGCACTTAGCCAATAACGAGAGCCTAATGAGGATTCCTTTAACTGCGAGCGCTCGCTCTTTGATTGAAAAAACATTTGTCTTACAGTAAAACTCTGATTCATGTGTCATTTCTATTGTGGATGTGGGCTCAGTAATAACCACATAAATCAGTTAATTCCAAGTTAGTGGAATGAGACTTGCTAAAATAACATCATAATGCATTTGAACGATCAAATGATGTGGTAATACTGTCCTATCCACTCAATGCTAGTGTTTTAAGCATGAGCATTTTATAGTTTTGGGGTGTGTGTGAGCTTTGGCAAAGACGTGGCACTTCTTCATTTTGTCGTGATGGGCAAAACTCTCACTATGCAATTACTTTTCCAGTTACAAAGCTCTCTAGATTCAATCTAGGGCCTAGAGTCTGGGTAAGATGAACCCTGGACTAAACTGCTGCCACAGATAATGCAAGCAAAAGGCTAAATGCATAGTCACAGCGATAGCAAATGTCTATCATCCATATACTGCAAAAACATGTCACCTCTGACTATTCACACACTGTTCCCTATGACTGAGGCTCTCTGCCTTGCTGTCTATATCGTCTACATTGGCAGCATAACCTCATAAGTGAGTAATTTAGAACACTGTCTCTCATAAAAATGCATTTCTCACATAAAGCACAAGAGAGACTCTGCAAAAATGTATTTAAATGGAGTTTGATGTTAGCATGTTACTTTACTTTTACTTATTTAGCACTTGACGCTTTTATCCAAAGCTACTTACAAATAAGAAAAAGCAATTAAAACTAAAAGCTAAAACTCTATAAATACTATATATATACACACACACATTTAAGAAAATAAAAGAAATTAAAATAAAAATGACAAATGCATACAAAAAAATTTCAAAACTTAACATTTAAAATGAAAAACAAAAAATAAAGCTAAAAAACAATTCAAAATATTAAAAGAACAAAGGTATGAGTATAATAATGATTCTAACATAACACTAAGCAAACACAAAAAACAAATAAATACTGTGTATGTCCAGCCACATATACATATACATATACATGTACATATATATATATATATATAAATACATTGCAAATTATATATATATATATATATATATATATATATATATATATATATATATGATAAATAGATATATATATATATATATATATATTTCATTTCCATTTTGTATGTTGAAGTACTGAAATAACTCAAATTATATAAAACTAAAACTTAATAAAAAAACTATATAGACATAATAAAAAACTAATAAAATGACAACATAACTACAACTGTAACTAAAACTAAAATAGATAACATAACACAAACAAACACTGATATATATGTGTGTATATATACAGTATATATATATAATATATATATATATATATATAGATATTATAATATTATATATAACATGAGCAACCACACATGCAAAAATAACAAACCTGTACTGACCATAGGTAGAAATGGTATAAAAAAACTGAAACGAAGTGAAACAAGTAGGTAGAAAGAAGAGGAGAAATAAAAAAGCGATTGGTTTCGCACAAATACGCCGTCGCTTTCTCTCACACGCGCAAAGCGCGAGAGCCTTACATAACATGCAGAATTGACGCGCTACATGTAAACTATATATATAAGTTATGCCCATTTTACAAACATATATAGTTTTATAAAAGGTACAGCTTTTTAAATATTTGAAAGTACACTCTTAATATCAGTCAGTCAAGCATTATAATATTATAATCAAGTATTATTTAATAATAGAGGTTTAGTAATTAGAATTAAAACTTGCTAACCGTAAACTTAGGGCTGGTGCTTTTTTAAAAAAAACGAACAATCACATGATACAGATAATTTTTATTATTATTATTATTATTATATGAATTCTACTAATAGGAACAATATAAAAACACACTAAGGATAATGAGATACTGATGAATTCATGAATATTAATCAGGTTGTGTGCGTTTGCTCGAACTGATTCACTGAAATCAAAACAGGGACGATAATAGGTGAGCACCAGCCAATGAGATTGTCGTTTGCGCATTAGTTCCGCCCACTACAGGAAAACCCGGCAGTTCTTAAAAAGCTGAAGAATTCCAAAGGAACTCTGTTATTTTTACAGGAAAATACAACAAAGTATATATTTTACATGTAGTGCATCAATTCTGCATGTTATGTAAGACTATCGCGCCTCGCGCGTGTGAGAGAAAGCGACGGCGAGTTGTGCGAAATACACAAACACAAAAACAGCACAGATCGCTTGACGGAGAGTGAAACTCTGAAGCGCTCAGTCAGAGTGTTCTGAGTGAAAATATATCTGAGCTAATCATATACTCAACATCCAACTAACACACTGGCGAGTAAAATCTGAGAACTGATTAGCCAGTGGCTGATATTAGACATCATTTAGTCGCCCAGAGTGAAGATTTAGTCGCATATGCGAGTGATTTACTCGCAATGTAAAGGGCTGACAGTCTATGAGCATGAAACGCATTGTAAGCGCTTCGTGTTAAAAACTGCAAAGCACAAAGGGAAGATAAATTAATGCGTAGTGTATTATATCTGTGCAACAGTTATTGAGCCTTTCTTTTAACAGTTTTAAATTTCAGTTACTGTGCAAGTTAAAAACAATTTATAGTCTTTTCTACGCCCGTGTTTTGTTCTCACAGACACCCGATAGCAAGTAACAAAACAACATTAAACTCCGGCAAGAAGATAAAGTCCTTTTTGCAAAATCATAGACATGTACAAATCAAGTATAATGGGAACACAGAATGGTCTTGGAGAGAGCTTTACCGAGCTGACTGCTGTAACCGAACGCGACCAGGGTTTGAAGTCTGAACGAATGACTGACAGCCACAGCGGAGAAAAGAGTTTGTGTGAACTTTAATGTAAGGACTTAAATATTCATATGTAGCTCACATTAAGCTATCGTATGGCTTCAGAAGTAACACAGAATAATTCGCACAATCGAAAAAAAACAAAAATAAAAATATCGGATTTGGATCGGCCCTCTCTGACCGATACCCGATCCGAGAAAAATGGCACTATCGGAGCCGATACACGATATGAATATCGGATCGGCGCATCCCTAATAAATACACTTACATGCAGCTTTAAATTTCTGCTGATTGACTGCTTCTCATAAAGAGTATTTCTTTACACTGTTTTGCTGGCGCTTGAACACACTTTCCTGTTTATCACAACAAATGGCCATGCAAAGCGCATGACACTGACAAGGTACGCGATACAGTTGTTAAGCTAAAACCATGATACTCTAACAACCAAGATTCATAGCAAACACATATTTTGTTTTTATTAATATTTTGCTATAAAAATTATAAGTAGGCTTATAATCAACATTTCTCTTGCCTCATCCACCATCTTGAATCAGTTTTTCAACAGATCACTGAAATGCATTATGGGACTCCATGAAGGCTAACTTCAAATTTGGCTAAAAGCAGGAACACTACACAAAAATATGGAATCAGAACTGGTTGTTTTTGCAAGAAATTTATACTTTTATTCCGGATAGAAGCATTGAATTAAAGGTTACAGTAAAGCTGTTCATAATGTTACATAAAAAGATTATATTCCAAATTAATGTTTTTTCTTTTGAACATTCTATTAATAAAAAAATCCTAGAAAAGTATTATTTAAAAAATTATACATATTAGAAGGATTTCTGAAGGATCATGTGACACTGAAGACTGAAGCAATGATGCTGAAAATTCAGCTTTGCATGACAGGAAAAATATACAGTACATTTTAAAATATATTCAAATTGAAAACAGATATTTTAAATTGCCATAATATTTCAAAATATTACAGTATTTTTGACTAAAGTACAGCCTTGGTGAGTATGAGAGACTTTCCCCCCCCCCCCTCAAAAGTCTTACCGACTACAAACTTTTGAATGCTAGTATATCTTAGAAGTTAGTATAATTATTCGGATCAGCCTTCACGCCTGCAGTCTGCCTACCCGCTTGATTGCCGTCTACCTAGGTAGCTCAATAGGTTTTGGAATACAGCCCGAGCCTTTTGTTTTCTGTAGTTTGACATTAAAGTGTATGAACATGACCCGTATGCAGCTGAACTCTTATTAGAGCGTGGCTCTTAATGACATGACGAGCAGACAGCTTTTTTTATGACCTCAGTCTCAACTAGGCTTAAACCCCGTTCCTCAGGGTGACAAAGAATGAGTGTTCCAAGAAGAGGATTCATCAGGAGCCAGAGAGGAGTCATATTTAATCCCCCTGACGGCAAACTTGCCATCAGCTTTCCACTGACAGTGGCAAAGGAAAATGATTTGGGCAGATCAATCACTTGACTCATTGGTGGCTAGTCTCGGCTCCTGCATGCTTAAAAGGCACCGCTGACAGATGCGCTCCAACCGGCTGATTAAAGGCCGGCATCATCTTGCTAACCTTTCATTTGAGGGATGATTGTCGCTGAGTGACAAATACTTCTCTGTTGCGATTCAAAGCGAGGATATTGACATTCAGATTCGCCAGGCACTCTCAGGAACAGATGTCATAGTTGGCAAGGAGGCTTGACAGCAACAGCAGGTACGGTGGAGCTTGAGCGGCTGAAAGACATGTGCTCCTGGCCCTGACGGTGACAACACTCACAACAACTACAGGTTTTTTTGTTTATCTCCCGGCCGGTCTTCACCCCTTTTTGCTTCGCAATTACCATCAAAGCACATCTGCTTGTGCCTTCACCTTGACCTGCCTTTATTTTGGTCTGTGTGACTCTGGGAGTAACGGTGCGAGAGGGGTGTGAGGAGCGTGTCCTCTCTACCCAGGGCTGAGACATGAGTGAACACGTGTCCCACTCACCGCTGGGTTAAGAAATCCCTCTGCTAGCTCTGCGGTTGATGCACTAATGTCATCTCTGCTGGCAGCCATGTAAAAGGGAAGTAGTGGTAACAGATAGGATATCAAAGTCAATACGCCTGTTGTGCTAAGCCCAATCCCACTGTACCATTTGAGCTGGCAGCTCTCTGAGAGCCGAGCAGAGCCATGAGACGCTTTCACCTTACATGCAACTCGATATGCCAGATAAAGAGAAGGGAAGAAAAAATGTAGCACATGGATGCTGGCATCGAGGGCTTTTGGGGTATGTATGTTAAAGACTCCGGCCAACAGGGAGCGAGGCATAAAATATTAATCGTCCATGTTTAGTGAAAACACAGCACTAATGCAGCACTAATGCACAAACATCCACACTGAAAATCTGGGCTTTAAAATTGTAAATAAAGTTCTGGAATTTCTAGAATCCAAACATTCTTGAAAATTTAAAAAGGGACATAAAATAAAGATTCTGCACTATTTCTGTCACTATAATTAAAGTAATATTTTTCAATTGTATGTTTTGCAAAGATTTGTTATATTGAAAATATAATTTATTGAAAAACTTAAGTATTTTCACTAGTGGTCTCAATTTTTGGACATCACTGTATGTTATTGTGCCAATGTGCTACATTTAATGCATCATCCACAGTATACATTTTGTCCACAATATGGCACAAATTCACACTTCCAAAAAATAGTTTAAGTAGATTATTCTGTTTAAACAAGAATATTGCAAAAGTGTCAGGGTGCAGGCCTATGTTATAGACTTCAGACGTTTGAAGTGATGGCAGCTCAGAACTTTGGTAACAAGCACCTGTGATGTAACTCCAAGCCTCTTTAAAGCTGCCAGTCAATTAACACATTCCCTGGAAAAATAACACCTCAATGGCAAAGCAAAGTTGAACACCTATTTTTTACTTTTATTTTGGCTCAAACAAACTCCACTTAGTTTCACAGTGTGGAGTTGAGTGGGTGTGGGTGTTTAGAATGTCAAAAAAAAAGCTACTTTCATAAAACTACAAACATTTTGTACAGTCTCAAAAATGCAAACCAGACTGCTATCATTTCAAAATAACTTTTTTTAGCCACCGCAAAACTGAATAAATTAAGATTTCATTTGGGAAGAGATGCAGAAATGCTAGAGCAAGGAACCAGATGTTAAGGATTCAGATGTCATGTTGTTTTTAATATAGTGAATGGGGTAACTGTTTAAATAAAACGAACAATAATTTGGGTGTACGAGCGGCTCTGGGACTGTGAGGTTCGGCCAAGAAGCTCCAGTTGGGGACATTACTAAAGCTAACGCAACATTTGTCTGTGGTTGAGGATCCATTTTTCCAAATTAAACACCTTATGATGAAACATTTGCTCATGTTCTCATAAAACTGAAATACTCCAAAGGATTAGCTTGGAGTTTCTACACTTAAACATATTATATTATCCAGTACATTTATTCTTTCCAAAGCGTTCTTTATGTTCTGAATAAAGGACATAATTACAAAAAGACATTCTTTAACTTAAGAGACCGGACCCAACACGTTTGACCTTGTTTTGAAGTGGTTTAAAATAATGGCATTAATAGGCTGTTTACAAAACTAGTGCATCATTAAATTGAACAGGTTTGCTTTTACGAAGCTCCATAGTACTTAAACAAACACCGGTAAGAAACTTTCAGGTTTTGAGGGATGGCAACGCCCACACACTTTCTGCGCTTGCAAACACACACTTGTACATTTTCCTTGTGTCTTGACGAGAAATGTCTGCCAATCATTTCGAACAAGAGGGTAGTCATACCATCTTATCAGTGTCAGTCACTGCATTGAGCAGCCGTGAGCTCCCATAATTCCCCGCACAGCTGCCTCAAAAAGGAGGTGCATGTATTTGGACATCCCATCCGGCAAAAAACAGCTCGGGTGATAAAGGTACTTATAACCCTACATATATTTATGGATACCATTAAAAACAAAACCGCTATAAAGAAAATAGCTGACTGTGGAGTAAAAGGCCCGAAGGACCCAATTTCCTCCTGAAGTACCTGATGGACACAGTGACAAGCAGATTGCTTTCCAGCACCAATTTTTGGAGCATGTGAAAAATGGGGCCGCATGCTGGTATGTGGTCCAAGATGACTCATAAATCTTCCTTTATCTCCTCTGTGGTGTTAGCAGAAAAGGATGAGTTGCTTTTTTTCCATCTCATTCACATGTCTATCTGTCTGTTATCCATGCCCTTGAGCAAAGATTACTGATGCCCTGCCTTTGATATATGACACATCTCACAGTGCAGCTTTTCATCCAGTGAATTAACCCAGAAAAAAAAAATGCAAACCTGACTGCCATCGGCTCCCAGGCTTCCTCGCTATTATTTTGTGCTCCAGAAACCCCCCACCTTCCTGGTATTGAGCAGACGGGCCAGAGAGCATTATGGGTACACAAGTTTGGTGGCAAATTGTTTATCTGACCTCTGCACATCTCTGCATTTTATAATCTGCTGTGTGTCGTTCCTGTGTCATACGCACAACAAACTGAGCATGTCAGTCGTAGGCTGGATTTCATTTACCTTTTTACACCCCCCAGCGGTGAGGCGCTAAGAGGGCGGTACCTAAAAACACAGCATACGCTGGAAGGACAGTTACATAAAAACAATGAGTCTCATTTACTAATCTAAATTTATGAGTGAAATCTGCGTACAAACATTTTCATAAACAAATCATGATTCATCAATAACTTTTGCACTAACATGCATTTTAAATATACAAAAAAAATGCAGGAACACAAAATCACATACTCTGGGTGACCTCATGTATATAATGTACACTATCACTTTCAGTAAAAGAGAAAGAAAATGTGTGTTCTAGCTCAAGATGAGCTATATGTGTGAATTTGGTGGAAATTTTTAGTGAAGAAAAATAGTATACATTTTAATGCAATACACGATTACTGTACAGATGCATCTCTAATATTAGAAACTGAATGAGTTAATTCAAGACAATCTTTAAGCACACTGTCTGTACCTTTAAAAATAATTCAGCACATGATGTAACATTAAGCAAAGCTCCAGTCAAAATTAAGTTTCGCTGTGTTTGACAAATGGGACTACCGTCTGCTTTGTACCTTACAAAGTCTAAAATAATATATTAACCAATTACTAGAGTGCCTGAGTAGCTTGCATTAAAAATAAATATTATTTCTTCCTTAGAGCAAGACTTCATTAACCCTATTCTAATCCCCTATTTACATTTAGAGGCTTAAATGAAACTAAATAAATTGCTTCAAGCTCAGACGAACTATACATATTTTAATATAACGCTAATCATTATGAAAGTTATCAAAGAAGTCATAAATAAAACATCAGGCCACTAGAAAAGTGCAGCAATCCATTATCATAATGGAACTGCCCATGATCTATTTCATTAACATGCAGTCTTCAACCCAAATAAATGTATTATTTGCCCTATGAGAGCAAATCCATTTACAGGACAGCAAATGTTAACATCCTGTAGCCTACAGTATAAGCATGATGCATCAGCATCAATAGAGACCTCTGCCTTATCCCCCAAACTGTTGTCAAGGTAGAAAAAAGAAGCCTATGGTAAACTACACATATATATATTTGCTGAGCAGTGCATGATTGCTTTATATTAGCATAAGCTACTAGCATTTGACTGAGTCACATTACTAAAATAACTCCAGTAGTAAAATGCCGCGGATAGCGAGGTCAAAATGTTGTTTTACTGCTGTTATTCACTGTCAGCCCTGAACTAATGACACTACTTTGCACTGTTACGCTAATCACAGTCCTGTATCTATGTTATGCTACTATGCTATTAGCATCAACAACACTTCATTGAGTTCAACTGGCATTGCTTAGCTGCATGTTAATGGTTTTATAACATGAATTCTCTCCACATATACATAACAATTAAAAAGTTTGGGATCAGCAAGAGTCCCCCCCCCAAAAAAAAATTTATTTTTTATTTTTTAAAGAAATTAAGTTTTATTCAGCAAGGACACATTCAACAGATCAAAAGTGACAGTAAAGACATCTAGGCATTTTAAATAAATGCTGTACTTTTAAAATGTATTAATCAAAAGAATATAGAGCAAAAAATTAAGCAGCACAACTGTTTTCAACACCAATAATGATAATAAATGTTTCTTGAGCAGCAACTCAGCCTATTAGAATGATTTCAGAAGGATCATGTGACACTGAAGACCGGAGTAATGATGCTGAATACAAAGTTTTCTGTCACAGGAAAATCATTTGTTTTGAATTGTAATATTTCATGATATTATTGTTTTTCCTGTATTTTTAATCAAACAAATGCAGCCTGGGTGAGCATTAGAGTCTTTACATTAAAACATTATTTAACTTTATTAAAAAGTTCTTAAAAGTAGTATCCAACTAATGTTGTTTGATACTCTGCTCCATAATTTGTAACTATTATTTTCATAAAACATGCAGATTTGACTGGAACAAGTCCCATAAGCAATGATACTATCCATTTAGTATGAATTAACTGGATAAATAAAAGTCTGACCCATAAACAAAACTTGTACTGCAAATGTTTCCAATTAAATTAGATCATCAAATCAGTCAGCGATCTCATATTTCTTTTTTAAAAGTAGACATAACCTATCATCTGGCACGCCATGGCTCCCAAAATCAATTTGCCATCATCGTCTGTACAACTGGCAATTCTACAACTTATTACATGTGTTATATTGAGCTCCATCTGGCCAGGGTCATTTGCCTTTTTAATTCAGTTGTCTTCTGCTCTCTAATTTCACATTTACAAATGGTGTCGACCACAGCACCAAGCTGCACCCAGTCAGCTGTGGGAAATATATTTTCATACAAATATGCCAGCAGTCCACAGCCATAAATTTGTCAGGCAGTGTTATTAATAGATAGTAACAGATGTTTACTGATTGTTGATTACCAGTCATGTTGACCAGAGAAATCTGTTCATAAATGGAGCGGAATTTATTGCGAGGCTCAACACAGTCCTCTTCTCTTTGGCAGGACACGCCAACTCGTGTAGCGACAAACTTGCCCAATTTTTCCCCACAAAGGTACAGAGGCATATGTTCCACCGCTGAGAATGACACAGGCACGCTGAGGACGCCCCGCCACCGTTTATGACTTATTTGTGCACAGCTCACCGAGACCAAGAGGAAACAACTGTTTGGCCACTGGCACCTCGTCTAGCAAAACAAATAGTTGGGAAGTTATGGCATGCCAGTCACTTGCCACTCACCATCAATGACTGTGGGAAGCACTGCGATTAATCTTTCGGTAAATAGGACGGCCCGTTCGACTGTCGAGTGGGACCTTTCGAACAGGTTGTGCTATGCCAAAACTGTCCTGCGCAAGGATGGCACGGTACGTGGTGCACATACGTGACCGCCATGTAGAGCTCGCCTGCTATTTCAAAGTCACGGACGCTGTCGCTTTAAGATGGAAATCATAGCTGTCAAGCGAGCGACTCATTTGGTGACCTTAATCTCAAGTTCACGCAGACAGATAATAAATAAGAGGAGGAATATGAGGAGCGGGAACAGAGATATATTAATGTGGTAAAGTAATATGAGTTGAGACCTTCAGGCGGGGGCCAAACAAGGTGTACTCATTCAAAGCAGACAGAGAGAGAGGTCTCTTTCTAAAAGGTACAAACACATAACCAAAAGCGCGAGACATATAAAACGTCCAAACGGCAGTGTCGAGACAGACAGACTCTTGAGAGAGCGATCATTTCCACGCGCAACTCCTATTTACAACTCGCAGGGAGCTCTGGACAACAAGCTGCAAACACTGACAAGTTATAAAACTTTAAGGGAGCTGTAAATAGCTCTGTCATTCCATCTCCAGTGTTATATTACCAGGATGTATTTATCCGGCCGGCGCTAAATCTTTATTCTTCCCAAAAAGGCAGTGGGAGACACAACAAATAAATTGCGAGCAGACAAGAGCATATGACTAGTTAATCAAATGAACGAAATGTGCATCACAGGGGACCACTGTAAATATTGACAACATGCATTGTCAGTTTTAAGGAATAGTGAGTGAGAGAAAAAATCGTTCGCTATTGCTTTCCTTTCACTGCAATGTTTATGTCAGTCTCTGGAAACAGTTTGTATCCTACAATAAATTTTTACAGTTGCTTCACCTGCCTGATATCCTTCAGCCATTTCCTTCAGATGCTGTCAAACACGCCAACTATAATATATGGCCCCTCCAATGAGAACAGCTGTAGCCATTCTCTCCGCTGCCTCTTGTACCCTGTCCTGCATGAAATAATATATCAAGATTAATTGATTTCCTGTCACTCTCAGAGAAAAGAAAATTAATTTTCATGTATCTTTTCCCCCAACCTAGCATATGAATTTTGTACATGGCAAGTAATTTAAGTTTTTTAATTATTCATGAGAGCAAAGGGAAAAAAAACAAAAAAAACATGATGGAGTGGGCTGCTCATAGCCCGAAGGCCGTGGTTCAAGTTTGAGTCCGTGCCTAGACAACGCTCCCTAATGCGTGTATTAATAATTGATGTATTTACATATATCTCAGTTCAAGTCGGATTCCTCTCAGAAGGACCTGAGAGCGCAGGATCAGCAGTCAGACACATGTGACTGCTCTGCTAGGCTACAGGGAACTAATATGTTACGCAGTCTGGCAGCCATTTTGAAACACCCTTCAATGGGGTCTATGTTAGAAGCACAGGCCTGCACACTTCAGTTTCTCAGCATTACCCATAGAGACTATAAATATGCATACGATAAACATTATGAACTAAAATCGATTAATGGTAATATACTGGGTGGTTGTTGCAATAATAATACACAGTATGGTTGTTACGTTTTCCAGATATAGCCTAGTATCACAACACTGCAGGTTTTATTTTTATGTGTTATTAAAGCAAGGATAATAATACTTATCATGGTCCTGCACTGCTTTGCTGACTTTAATAAGACAGAATAATAATAATAATAATACTAATAATAATAATAATAATAATAACATGTGTTGTTGATTTTATTTGTTTGTTTTTTTATATGTAGAGGTAATAGTTCTGTTATGAACCTGCATTGCTTGCTAAGTGTAATAACAAAATAGTATTTTTAATAGTCATTTAAATATTTGTGTCTAATAACATTAGTAGTACCAGCAGCAAGGTGTTATTATATTAGTAGTAGTAGAGTAGTAAGAATATTATTATTATAATTATAAATTATTAATAATAAAAATATCATCATCCATTAAATCTTTTAATATTTTTCTTTTATTTGTTTTATGGGTCTGACAAACAGGATACTAGTTAGGTTATGCGTTAGGAATTGCTTGCGGTGTGTAATATGACTGATATGTTGTGTCAATTTAGTAATAATAATAATTAATAAACAAAGAATTATACAATTCCAATTTAATTATTATTTTAATTGAATAAAGATTTATATGCAATAAAATTATAAACAATACTTTTAAATGTCTGGTCCCATGCTCCACAATAAACAATACTGACATCACATGTTCAAAAAATGTGCAGCATGTCAAGAAGTTGGACCCTTTCTAGTTGGTTTCTAGATTCTGCACACTCCCAGATCACTCTAAAGCAAACCAATAGCACAAATGCACATATAATGCGTCCTGATATTACATCTGCACTATTTTTAATTGTTGGTCTTTTGTACACATGCTTCAGATGGTCATTTTTAGCCATTTTGTTGCGGTTTTACCATATTTATGATATTACCACCATCATTTTACCATGCAACACTACTACACATGACAAGCAGAGACTAGCAAACGCATTGTGTGTGTTAATATAAAATCACGTTGGGTACGTTTTTTGAAAACCCCAGGCATGCCTGTGGATGATTGTGAAACTCCCAGGGGTGCCTAAGTAAAATACCAGCTGCTGCATAAGCAAAGAGTTTGAAAGTGCAGGCCCGAGCAGAGGATGCCATCTCCCCGCTGCCAGAGCCCTTTAGAAGACCTGTCAGCCAGCCGGCCAGAGATTGATGCACGAGTCGTGTACTGCTCCACAGCACTACATGTGACATGACATCCATGATGAATGGGAGCCAATTATATTCAGGAATGGGCTGTTTTTTTCTAATATGCTGCCACCAATCACCAGCATGTGATCTGCTGAGGAGGGCATGCCTTAGGAAAATAAACCCAGGGAAAAGTTCAAAGGCGAGCAACCTGGAGAAATGCGTTCAGCTTTGAACGTCTCAGGATGATCCGAACGGCTGCAAATTGATAAGCGATAGTCGAACCGCAGGAGCAAACTATGTTTGACCTGTATTTCGCCTGGAACTGTGGTTAGCATGAAGCTAATTACAGAGCAGTGTGTATTTCAATCTTCTTAATGTCGCAAATGTGGGTCTAGTTAAATTGGTCTGTCTAGTGAGAGGGTCTAATTATTGTGAAAAAATCGAATTAGCATTTAGTGGAACACCAAAACAACCGCGGCAAAAATTGTACTAATTCTCCCATAAACAGCGTTCACAGTGTGCAATCAAGCTGCTTTGCAACACAATGAGAATTAATGGCATCGCACCACAATGGTAAATCCTACAACTCCTGCTGAGAGCGTTAAATCATTTCTCACTGCACACAGACTGTTCCCATCAACCGCAACTCCCAGGAATCCTAATAAGCATATCTTTCCCATTAATATCGTACAGCCCCAATTATCTGCAATTTCAGAATATGCTTTGGCAAATAATTAGCTAGATGACCCTTAGGATATGGGTGAAATAGCTCTGTGGGGTTGCACCAGACTTGGCCTTTTGTGTTCAGAGGATCTGCTCCATAAAGCGTGCCTGCGGTCGTCTTGAGGCCTCGCGTTCGAAAGCCGATTGCAGAAAACACTGTCGTTTGTGTTGAGAGAAGGCTGCAGAATTGATGCAACTTCTGCGTATGCATATACACAATGGAAAGAATGAAGATTAATTTATGTAAGCAATCGCTTATTGTTAATAGTTTTCACCGATTGCTGTGTGATCTGCTCCGCATGTGGACGGATTCCTCTGACCCAGGCTGGAAAACATGGAAGACGTCCCGACGACATTTAGACCTGTGTGGATAGTGCAACGGATGGGGAGAAAAAGCACAAGCCTCATTTGCTTCTTCAACACATGGCATTTATTGTCGTATACTGATAGATTATTTACTTTCTTTGTCATCTGGAGTTAATGTTCCTTGTCTTGGTAATAAAAACAGTTTAGAAAGGCAACTTCCACAAGTCAAACTCTGTAGTTTCCCAGACCGCTCTCTGCTATCTATCTCCATTCAAACACTCTCTATTTATTTTGGATAAGTTAAACAACTTTTGTTATGTCAGCCCTATGCTGGCACAGGCCACAGCAGCAGATTCATCACCATAATACTTAAAAGGAAGAAAAAAGAAAGAAAGACTCAAGAAAACATTTCTAAACCCAAAAGGAGATAAATGAAATGTTAGACTTAAAGGGATAGTCTACCTTTAAAAAAAAGTTGTTATCATTTACTTATGTCGCTCCATATTTCCTCTGTGAAACTCTGCCAAATAACGACAAATGTTTATTAAATCTTTTACTGAAGACTTCAGATCTGTGGCAGTATCTACTGTATGGTGCTAAGGTTAAAACTTAAGCATTTCAAGCTGTCTGAAAGAGTCAAGCTGATGATAAAATATTATATTGCCTGTTCATCTCTTCTGTATTCACCTAAGAATGTGAAGAGCGTTAGCTTACCTTCATAGAAGCATACTAAACAGGGGTCCTAATCAGTGACCTTCTTTCTTCAAAAGACAGCTTGGAATATGTATTAACCCCAAGAAACTTTACTTGAATACATTAGCCAGAAGACCTTCATCCTACCGTGATCACTCATGTTTCTGAGTGGCCTTGCCAGTTACTATACATTATATATAGAGGCATGTAGGAATGTATCGGAGGGAACTGGTGTGAATAATATTCACTTAGCTCGCAGAACCATAACAGTGTAGATTTACTGTTTTCCACTTGCAGGATATCGGTGAGAATCATATAAAATCCAGTGCAGCGGCACAGAAGCCAGAACAGGAGGCCGCAAGGATGTCCACTGGAAACATGAAACTTTGACTTGCCATTCACTAACAAAAATTACCAAAAAGCCCTATGGCACTATTTATGTATTGTACTACTACCAAAAACTGGTTTTCCTATACAAGTCTTGAAGCACCATAATGAACGAATATTTGCAGTCAATATAGCAATAACTCAGGAGTATCACTTTATCCATTATTCGACAGTATTTGGTGCCAACACCACTGATTATAACTAAGACGATAAGTGGTTGTGGGGAAGCATAATTTGAGGAAATTCTGACCAATAAATTAACCACCAAGACTGAGCACAAAGTTGCAACTAAAAGACAACAAAAGAAACATCAATTTTAACATCCAGATCTTGTAGAGACTCCCTCTTCAAGATCTTCTAGCAATATTATTTGCGATTTAACCTGAAAATTTACAATGAACCTGACTTCATCCATGGCCTGCTCTCTGTTAGGTTACAATTTTATAAATTACAGTGGGAAAAAAAACTGCTCATTGCTTCATTTAAAAAAATTAATAGGCCTAAATAAACTCAATATTTCTCAAATGCACAGTGGTGATTTAATTTTTTTTATTAACATTTCCATATATTATTTTCTTTCAACATGTTACAGATATTTATAATATTGATATTTACTAGGAGGGAAATTTACAGACTGGAGCTCTGGAGCAACTGTCAGTGCTCTGATCCAGAAAGTCTGCAGTGGATGAGGTGGACCACAGTTGTAATAAAACTCTTAGTATACTCAACAATAATTCTGACTCCTGTAAAATGTCAACATTTTCTTCATGGAGACTCTCCACATACCCCGTTCAGTGTACGTTACCACATTTAAACTGTACTGCCATCATCTCTCTCTTTATCCCCTCCTATCTAACTTCCTCTGACTCATTCTCTCTTACTTCTGCACAGAAAATATATTATCATCTTTGCATAATAAGTGTGTGTGCTGGTGAATATGTGTGTGAGTGTGTTTACTATGGTTTTATCAGTGCCACACTTCGTCATAAATCAAAGCGATATGGTCTGACAAACAATCCAATATCCAAGGTTAAGAAAACAAAGAGAGGATAAATCACCCCCAGTGTCATGTCCAATTTTTACAACAGCATTAAGCCACAATAACAGTAACAGGAGCTAAATTGTTATAAGAACACTATACAATCAACTGTACTCCTGGAAGACATACATCCTCAGCGAGAAACAACTCTCATCATATTCCCCTTGCTGTCCCACTGCTGGCAGACCCTCTCAGCACTGAACAGATAACACAGACAGAGCTGCTGGAACTTTCTCCAAAAGAAATGACAACTGCTACACATCATTACCAATATACAGTGACAAAAACATAACCATATTAATTTATAACTGTATTAGCCAACAAATTATCCTACATCCCCATACCTAAAATTAACAACTACCTTAATAAACTTTAATTTACTTTAACCTTAATTAATAATTAGGAGTTTAATAAGGCAAAAGTCATAGTTAATAGTTAGTAAATATTAGATATATATATAAACTAAATAGTTAGTTTGGTACCCAAACTAAAGTGTGACCATAAATATAACCTTGATAATTTTACATATATGTGGCTAAAATGTCTAAATACTTTTTTGGGGTAACAACACTTTGAGAAAATTAAATATTTAAATACAGCTAGGTTTTTCATAATTAAAAGTTTATATGAACAATGAATTCAAAACCTGTCCACAAAGAACAATCTCCATCCAAGAAACAGGTCAGTAATTAAACAAATGCTTCAGAATCTTGCCATATTTACATATTAAAATGATTCACCTCCAAAAACAGATCCTTTCTGTCTATTTGCCCAGACCGTGTGAAATGTGTGGATGATGTGAGACACTATTAATGTGTCCGGAGAATCATATGTAAATGGATAACCACAAAGTGTCTGTAAACACGTACATATTGTGGATTTATGCACAGTAGGAAATGTAGAATAATGTTCAATCAGTGCAGTGAACAATACATCACAATGCTCAAATGGAGTGACTTTAAAATAAATCTGCATTTTCAGAAGCCCTATAAATTCTGCATAACAGGGATTAGTTGTGGTTAAACAGTTAATATTTCGGGGGGGGGGGGCATTACATTTTATATTGTCATATAACTCCAAAACTTACTTTATAGTAAAGCACTAAGGCATTACTGACATAACAGTATAAAGCTGCTTTGAAACTATGCATTTGTGAAGTGCAATACAAATAAACTTGTCTTAACATTTCTAAATGGAACCAAAAGTTATAATGAGTATAAAGATTCTGAAAGCATTGCTATGTTACAAGCACACTAACCTAAATGCATGAAACTTCATGTCAAACTATATTAATTTATTACTGCACATTTTAGCAATAAGTATATAGTGGTTAAGCAAATTTAGGAATTCTCAGTGAAATCTCTCTTAAAGGCTATTTTACATGGCATAGAAATAAGCTACTAAACACACAGATATACACACACACAGTCAGAGTTAAGTTTTATTAATAAACTATATTATGGAACTATAGGTCATAAGATACAAGTCATATCTTGTTGGCTGAGATTTGTTTGCTAACTTTGCATGCTGCAAATATAAAGCACACCAACGCACAGACAGAGCTCAAGCTCTGAAGCAGTAAACCAACGTGCTTCACACTCAACAAAGACACAAGCATTTATAACCTTAAAAATGACTCCTGGGCAGCAGGTATCCAATTATTTGTTACCCAGGAAGCAGTGCTAAATGGAGAGCCTCGATGATTTACTCGCAACCTCTCCTTTTATTAAAACACTTTGTCTTATTGTTTTATTGATTTACAATCCGTCCTACTTTTTTGGCATCTGAAAACAATCAAGCAGCAGAGCAGCAGAATGTTTGGACATTAATCGTTAAAAGACAGTGTTTTATTCCTGGCCAGGGGTTTGCCGCACCAGCTGCTATGCATTCTGGTAAAAGCGAATGATTTATGGCCTCGTCGCCATAACGATGAGGCAGACTCATTAACATATCGACAGCACCCAAGATGGATCATCAGCATTGATTATTTCATGGCCTGTTGATGCCCATTTGTTAAAAAGAGAGAGGAAGGGAAGAGAGCGAGGAGAGGGGGGGAGGGAGGAGCCGCTTGGCCAATGAAAGAGGATTTCTGGCTGTTTTATTACTGTATCTTCAGCACGCCGCCGCAGACACTGACATGCCTTCTCACAAGAGCCATCATGGAGCTGTCGAGCCTAAATAAATCAACCATTGACAACTATTAAGCAATCTGCAGTGCTTTGTGGATCTATACACAAAGAGAATGGGTCTCGATGGGCAGTGTGACACAAAGCTCCCTCTTTATGACAGTAATAAAACATTCCAGCATTTCTGGGGATGCATTAAACTATCAATGTCATGCTTTCTCCAGAACTGAGAAGTAGACTGTCATTTATGCTATGTTAGATTACGTTATGATATCTAAGCAGCCTCAGTTTTACCACCTGCTACTCTGCAGATACAATTTGACTACTGTTTTCATCATGTCTCATTATCAAACACGAGATATCGATCCACCCAGACTCTAAACTGACATTTACTCACATTGTGTGTCAATTTAAATATGTGGCCTTCATTTCTAAAGAACACAATTACTCCGAATCTCAAAAGAGTAGTTAAATAAATTGTAAAAGGGCACTTTTACTTTTTCCTGGGCACTTTTGGCCCTGTAACTCCCTTAAAACAAACTTCTGTGCACATTATGCATTTTGTTTAATGAAATGATGGTGGAAGATCTGACTAATTTAAGCTAAACTAATTTTAGCTAGAATTTTATTAGTCTTAAATACAGACAATTATTTTCCCAAATGTTCTGCATAATTTGGCAAATTTTGAAATGGAAATGAAGCACAACACTATTTTTCTGTTCACTTGATTGTTTTCTTTTTCTTGATGTCTAATATGTCAACTCTGGTGTAATTTATATATATAAAATGATTACTAGGTATATATATGTAGGTATCTGTATATAGAGAGATATATATATATATATGAATATATATATATATATAAATATATACAGTGGGCAAATAAGTATTTGATACACTGCCGATTTTTCAAGTTTTCCCACTTACAAATAATGGAGAGATCTGTAATTTTCATCGTAGGTACACCTCAACTGTGAGAGACAGAATCAAAAAAAAAATTTCCAGAAAATCACATTGTATGATTTTTAAATAATTAATTTCCATTTTATTGCATGAAATAAGTATTTGATCACCTACCAACCAGCAAGAATTCTAGCTCTCACAGACCTGTTAGTTTGTCTTTAAGAAGCCCTCCTATCCTCCACTCATTACCTGTATTAATTGCACCTGTTTGAACTTGTTACCTGTATAAAAGACACCGGTCCACACACTCAATCAATCAGACTCCAACCTCTCCACTATGGGCAAGACCAAAGAGCTGTCTAAGGACACCAGGGACAAAATTGTAGACCTGTACAAGGCTGGGATGGGCTACAGGACAATAGGCAAACAGCTTGGTGAGAAGGCAACAATTGTTGGCGCAATTATTAGAAAATGGAAGAAATTCAAGATGACTGTCAATCTCCCTCGGACTGGGGCTCCATGCAAGATCTCGCCTCGTGGAGTATCAATAATCCTGAGAAAGGTGAGGGATCAGCCTAGAACTACACGGAAGGACCTGGTCAATGACCTGAAGAGAGCTGGGACCACAGTCTCAACGGTTACCATTAGTAACACACTACACCGTCATGGATTAAAATCCTGCAGCGTGGGCAAGGTCCCCTGCTCAAGCCAGCACATGTCCAGGCCCGTCTGAAGTTTGCCAAAGACAATCTGGATGATCCAGAGGAGGCATGGGAGAAGGTCATGTGGTCAGAGGAGACCAAAATAGAAGTTTTTGGTATAAACTCCACTCGACGTGTTTGGAGGAAGAAGAAGAATGAGTATAATCCCAAGAACACCATCCCAACCGTGAAGCATGGGGGTGGAAACATCATGCTTTGGGGGTGCTTTTCTGCAAGGGGGACAGGACGACTGCACGTCTTGAGGGGAGGATGGAGGGGGCATGTATTGCGCGATTTTGGGCAAACAAACCTCCTTCCCTCAGTCCCCCCCCCCCCCCCCCCCAGCAGCATTGAAGAGAGGGGTCGTGGCTGGGTCTTCCAGCATGAAAATGACCCCAAACACACAGCCAGGGCAACTAAGAAGCGGCTCCGTAAGAAGCATTTCAAGATCCTGTAGTGGCCTAGCCAGTCTCCAGACCTCAACCCCATAGAAAATCTTTGGAGGGAGCTGAAACTCTGTGTTGCCCAGCGCGACACCAGCCCTAAACCTGAAAGATCTGGAGAACACCTGTATGGAGGAGTGTGCCAAAATCCCTGCTGCAGTGTGTGCAAACCTGGTCAAGAACTACAGGAAGCGTCTGACCTCTGTAATTGTAAACAAAGGTTTTTGTACCAAATATTAAGTTCTATTTTTATATTGTATCAAATACTTATTTCATGCAATAAAATGGAAATTAATTATTAAAAAATTATTTTCTGGATTTTTTTTTTGATTCGGTCTCTCACAGTTGAGGTGTACCTACGATGAAAATTACAGATCTCTCCATTCTTTGTAAGTGGGAAAACTTGAAAAAAATCGGCAGTGTATCAAATACTTATTTGCCCACCTTATAATATAAATATCAAATCTATGTGAAGGAGATGTGTTGCACTGCTTGAGGCAAATGGTGGTCACACCAGATAATGACTGGTTTTTGGACCCCCCCGGACACCCAATACAGTAAAACTGCACATTTTAGAGTGGCCTTTTTATTGTGGCCAGCCTAAGGCACACCTGTGCAATAATCATGCTGTCTAAGCAGCATCTTGATATGCCACACCTATGACGTGGATGGATTATCTCGGCAAAGGAGAAACGCTCACTAACACAGATTTAGACAGATATGTGAACAATATTTGAGAGAAATAGGACTTTTCTGTACATAGAAAAAGTCTTAGATCTTTGAGTTCAGCTCATGACAAATGGGGCAAAAACAAAAGTGTTGCGTTATAATTGTTTCAGTATATATTATATATATATATATATATATTTACATATAGTATATATATAATATATATATATATAAATATATATACAGTGGTGTGAAAAAGTTTTTGCCCCCTTCCTGTTTTTTTTTATTTTTGGCATATTTGTCACACTTAAAAGATTCAGATCAAACCAATTTTAATATTACACAAAGATAACGCAAGTAAATACAAAATGCACTTTTTAAATGATCATTTCATTTATTAAGGGAAAAAAGCTTTCCAAACCTGCCTGGCCCTACGTGAAAAAAGTAATTGCCCCCTAAATCTAGTAACTGGTCGTGACACACTTTGCAGCAACAACTGCAATCAAATTTTGCGATAACTGGCAATGAGTCTTTAACATCACTGTGGAGGAATTTTGTCCCACTCTTCTTAGCAGAATTGTTTTAATTCAGCCACATTGGAGGGTTGTCGAGCATGAATGGACTGTTTAAGCAATCAGATTTAAGTCCGGACTTTGACTAGGCCACTCCAAAACCCTCATTTGGTTTTTCTTGAGTCATTCAGAGGTGGACTTGCTGGTGTATTTTTGATCATTGTCCTGCTGCAGAACCCAAGAGCACTTGAGCTTGAGGTCACAAACTGACGGCCCGACATTCTCCTTCAGGATTTTCTGATAAAGAGCAGAATTCATGGTTCCATCAATTAAGGCAAGTTGTCCAGGTCCTGAAGCTGAAAGCAGCCCCAGATCAGCACACTACAACCACCATATTTTACTGTTGGTATGATGTTTTTTTTCTGAAATGCAGTGTTACTTTTACGCCTGACGTAATGGTACACACACCTTCCAAAAAGTTCAACTTTTGTCTCATCAGTACACAGAATATTTGCCCAAAAGTCTTGAGGATAATCAAGATATTTTTGGGCAAATGAGAGACGAGCCTTTGTGTTCTTTTTGGTCAGCAGTGGCTTTTGCCTTGGAACTCTCCCATGGATACTGTTTTTGCCCAGTCTCTTTCTTATCATTGAATCATGAACACTGACCTTAATTGAGGCAAGTGAGGCCTGCAGTTCTTTAGGTGCTGTTCTGGGTTCTTTTCTGGGGGGGTTTTTTTCTTTTTTTATGGCCTCTTTATGAGTCGTCGTTGTGCTATTGGAGTAATTTTTGTTGGCCGGCAACTCCTGGGAAGGTTCACAATTGTTCCAAGTTTTCTCAATTTGTGTATAATGGCTCTGACCATGGTTCGTTGGAGTACCAAAGCCTTAGAAATGGCTTAATAATCTTTTCCAGACTGATGCATGTCAACTGTTTGATTCTCATCTGTTCTTGAATTTCTTTAGATCGCGGCATGATGAGTTGCTCTTTAAGCATGCTTCACTTTAACAGACAGGTTCTATTTAAGTGATTTCATGATTCAACAGGTCTGGCAGTAATCAAGCCTGGGTGTGGCTAGTGAAATTTAACTCAGCTTTCTAAATAATGTGGTTAATTGCAGTTCATTCACGATTTAACAGGAGGGGGCAATTAATTTTCACGTAGGGCCACGTAGGTTTGGACAGCTTTTTCCCCTTAAAAAATGAAATCATAATTTAAAAACTGCATTTACCTGCATCATCTTTGTGTAATATTAAAATTAGTTTAATGATCTGAATCTTTTAAGTGTGACAAATATGCAAAAATTTAAAAAAACAGGAAGGGGGCAAAAAACCTTTTCACACCACTGTCTACACTAGAGCCTGACCGATATGGGTTTTTTGGGGCCGATACCGACACCGCTATTAGGGAGTAAAAAAGGCCGATATCGGTATATCGGCCGATATTCTTTGTGTATTATAGTACAGTACCAGTCAAAAAGTTTGGACACTTTCCCATTCGAGAGTCCAAACATTTGACTGGTACTATATATATATATATAATATATAATACAAGTAGTATAGCAGAATATATTACCTCACCACATTTGAGTGATCATTGCAACAAAAATGTGTTTATCAAACACTTATACATGTGTGACAAAGATATGTAATGGAGGCAGGGCATTTAACAAATTAACAATAAACTTTATTATCCAAAATGAGTCTGACATCAATGCACTGAACAGTAAAGTTGAAGTTTAATCAACTTTAATTCAATTCAATTCCATTAAACTTTATTCTGTTGGGAGTTTTTCACTTTGGAACATTCATTCATGGATTTGCGCTACTGTATTCACACACAGACGAAACTTACTAGAGGAGTGTGAAGTGTGACATAATATACCTCACTAAATAAATACAATATAAATAGGGATGCACCGAAATGAAATTCTGGCCGCAGTCCAAAAAACCGAACAAAATAAAACACTGGCCAAAGGGCCGAATACGATTACCTTTTTTTTTCACCATTGCTTAAATTAAATATCCAAAATGTGCTTTTTACTGTTTTGTTCTGCTTTTCAAATAAAAAAATTAATTACAAAACGACAATTAAAAAATATTTACTTAACACTGAACATTTTTAACATTCTAGCAGACACTATACCAATAAAGCACAATTTAACTTAAAATTAATAAGGTAGTAAAATAATCATTTTTGGCCATCAGACCCCCTTTCTTGAATCAGGCATGTATTTATTTTTATTTTTTTTTACTGTACAATTAAAACCAGCCTTGCTGAGTAGAGACTTCTTAAAACATTAGAAAATATTACAGATCCTAATTTGAACACTATGTGTGAAAGTTATAATAAATATATTAAAACAGAGCTGTTGTAATGATCATTATCATTGTTATTGTCTTACTTTTTATTTTATTTAACAGAACAACAGTAAAACTACAATACTAACATTTATGAATATTGATAAGAGTATTTGCTTTTTCTCAACTTTTATTTTGGCGGAACGTATCGCATTGTCACATGCCTTGTAAAAATTAATAAAAATGTGACTGAGCAACTGACAACTGTATCAGCGCAGGATTTTCATCGGCTTTGACTTTTGAACCGGGTAACAAGAAGATAGCTTGCAGCGCTGTCAGAATACATGCAATGTGCGTGTGTATTAGAAAACAACATTCTGCAGTTTATTTACTAATTGTTTAAGGCCATTTCGCGATTTCAATAATCATACAGTAACCAGCAACAACCACCCCTTCCACATCTCATCGGAGACATGCGATGCAGTACTAAACAGTATCTCGCTGTCGGTGCTTGTAATGATTTTTGCGTCTTTCTCCGACAGTTTAAATGCTTCCACACTGCGGTTGCCGAACATTCGGTGCATCCCTAAATATAAATTCACTTTTCGTGCACTTTAATGCCCTTTGAATGTAACGTGTACGTTTCCTTGGAACTGGAATCATGGCGGAATATCATGTGAAGTCCACTTCGCAGGGCACTTAACGGTCAAATATGACAACGCGTGAATGCTGCCTGAACAAGAAACCTCCTTACTGAAGTGAAAGTGTTGACTGGTGTCACTATCTCGCAAACGCTCCGCGTGTCGGTAGCCCCCCGGGATCGCTTGATCGGTCGGTGCCGGACCGCGAATTTAACCACCCGTATCTCCCAAACCCCGGGGGCTATCGACGCGGGGGTGGTTCTCATTCGAAAGCGGGCCTCTAGACGTACACTCGATTCGCAATCGAGAGGGTTCTTCGAGCTGAAGGGTTCCCCCGAATTTGGTGCGGATTCGCCGCACCGTTACGGAGATATAGTCATTCAAAGTTTCAATGGTTTTCCATACACTAAGCTTTAAAGCATTTCATCCAGGTCGCCAGTAGCAAACAACAGAGCGCGCTCTGCTGGACAAACTAAGTAATTACACAATTCCAAGCATTTTATCTGCGTTATATGCTCTGTAAAAAAATTCATATCGGCAGCATATCGGCGGCATATTCGCCGATACCGATATATCGACGACAGGCTCATATCAGCCGATAATATCGGCAAAACGATATATCGGTCGGGCTCTAATATACACACTACCGTTCAAAAGTTTGGGATTAATATGTTTCTTATGCTCATCAAGGATGTATTTATTTGATCAAAATGCAGAAGAAACCCTGAAATATTTGTTTATAAATATAATGTTTGCAAAATTTCTAAACTAATCACGCAGAAGAATGACTCCGTCTGCTTCTGTCCCATCATTCATTTCCCATCCCATTCTGCTCATTGGCCCCGTCAAACTGCCTCGTCAAGGTCAATTGTAGGAAATGATGATTTGCAAACACTCGCACAGTCAATTTATCAAACAACCCTGTTTACAACTCAAAACCATAAGAGGAACGCTGCTTTTCCCAGACACAATCTGACATTAATAGTGAGTTAGCACGTAGCCGCATCTCTCATTACAATGATAGAGTTTCCACAGCGACGGCGGCTAATTGATGGCCCGATCATTCATTATTGAATGGCAGGCACCTCACTGCTCTGGCTGATTGTTATTCTTTTGGCTGACTGTCATCAGGGCTTCACTGAAACCGTAACCTTGCTGTGCAAGAGTGTCGCACACCTTTCTAAATCACCAGACCTGACAAACAGCTGACACGTATTGACCACATAATCTTTAGCGAGGGGTCAGAAAGTGATGATAGGCTTTTTAAGATCACGTTACATTTGTATCAATACCTTGTCCAGGTCGAGTCGCTGCTTTGCGTTCACAACAGCGTTTAGAGTTGCATATGGAAAGCAGCCTGGCTGGGTTCTTTGGCCTGACTAAGTAAATGAGAGGTAAAACGCAAAGCAAATTAGAGAAACGGTTGGCCTCCAAATGTCCTTGGTAGAAGTAGTCAAAGTAGTGGGGGAGAGAGTGAGTGTGTGACAGAGGTCTTGTACAGTATGGACGGGGCCTTTAAATTGCTTCCGTCAGTGGCGCTGAGTAATGAGTGTGATTCTAATCGGAGTTCCTGAGGCCAGCAGCATTAGTCTTCATCTTGGAATGGCCCTCCTTGCCACCCGTGACATCTAATGTAGAGCAGGTCCAGGCGTAATGAGAATCCATTCTACAGCCCAGCCGCTCGCTTCTCTTCCCTACACTGCACAGGAAGGGTTTGGTCAGTACAACAAGGTTATCGGCCCCCCAGCTCTCCCTCCAACCACCATTACGTATTCAAGGGCTGGAAAATGACTCTAGTATAGTGTGCTGATCCCTTGAAGACACTATCACATCTGGAATAAAAGTGCAACAAATGTACCCACCTCAAATTTAGGGCTGCTAACACTAATTTATAATAACTAATAATGAAAATAGGTAAGTATTAATTCATTACTGATTAGTTTGATCTTTGTAGACATCATAGCTTCAGCGACAAAACGTACATATAACTTCAATGGTATTAAGGCAAAAAACTGATTATTCCCTACATTGCTTTTATTAGAAGTAATGTGTTACAAATTTATAAAGAGAATAGAATGTGTTTATACAATAATAATAATAATAATAACAAACTTTAATAATAATAAAATAACAACAATTATTATTATTATTATCTTCATTATTATTAAAGGGAACTAACATATTCTTTTTTAATCATAGTAAAATAATATATAGTATAATTGAATAGTTTGGTTCAAAATATGATAAATGCGTGCAATCTTAAAAAAAAAAAAAAAACTAGTTCCCGCCCAACAACAGTATTGTATCTGGTCGGTATTGAAAAGTAAATTTTTAATTTTACACAAAATGCGATATCCGCCATTTTAATCTGTCATGTTTTTTTTCCTTATCTTTCCAAACCGTGACAAACGCCAGTCTCCCTTCTCTGCAGAATGTGATCTATCCGCTCAACCAATCACAGCGCACCATTCCAACGACTTTGTAAACAGTAATGACAAGCTACGCAATATCGCGTTCATAATCGCAGATGATGCGATTCGATTTGAATGTACTTGCATAGCTTGTCGTGATCTTATGGCTCGGTAGTAAATGCCACTTAATCTGAAAGCATGTGATGGGGATTACTACTAATCACAGAACTGGGCGTCCTGACGAGATGCGCATGACAATACATGCGATTATCAAAAAAAATTTATAAATGTTGACAGCATTGATGAACCTGTGGTGGTTTCTGCGGCAGGGAAGAAACGTAACCTATTAATAAGATTAGGAATTTACCAAGTCAGGGCTGTCATATGTAGAAAACTTACCTTTGTGTGTTATTTCAACAGTTTCATTTTTTATGTTATTATAACTTTTAAATAGCATCTTGTTTAGTGAAACAGAAAATAGTGGTTTTTATCTTGCCACTTTCTTGGTAAAGAAACACATTTTACTCAAATTAATAAAAATGGATTTATAGCGTTTTGGAACCAAACTCTAAATAGAACTAGTATTACTAAATATTATTAATAGTAATAATTATTGTGATTACTATTGTGATCATTATTATTAGTAGTAGTAGTAGTAGTAGTATTTTAAATAGTGATATATTAGTAGTAGAACCTAATTATATATGATTACAATAAATCTAATACCAAGGGGAAAGAATGAGGTTGTGTCCAGTAATAATTGTTGTTGTTTGTTGTGGTGATGATAGAATATTATTATTATTAAGGAGACAAAACCTATTTTTCCTTGTTCCTTTCTTACAAATCCTCACTGTAAGTAACAATTTTTTGTTCTGTTATGTTTTTAAAACAATAACACATAATAAACAATAAAAGCAAAAAAACCCTAATATTACTTTATTAAAAAAGGGTTAATAATAAACTTATTATAAAACATTAAAATATCTAGAATATTTCAAAATGTGGCGCATTTTGCCTTTTAAATCTGCACTTTATATTGTTAATCCATTATCACAGTAGTCGTCTGTTGTAGCCCAAGAGAAAATAATAAGCCATGGATGATTTACCTCAGGTTTGTGATGCATTGCATCACATTTAACAAAGAGCCATAGAGCTCAACATTGAAGAGAAACGACTCATAAAATACATAATAGCTACATTCTTCTTGTTAAGTAATGGAATAGAATTTTGCTCATTTTCACCTTAACCAAACCCCACATATTTTGCACTGTTCCACTAATTTATTATGTATAAAATCATATACAGTGCAAATTATGCAAATACCTGCATTTGTTTTCTTTAAACAGATCAAACAACGTTATCGGCCTACACACACACACTTAAGCTCTTTGAATTAGTACCTTATTTTATTCTATAAAGAAGTGCCATGATTTGTGGCTCCATATTGATGACTCCATAAAATCCCATGGATACATTCGAGCCTCCATACTCACCATTAAGCAGAAACATAAAATGCACACTTCTGACAGCCCTGGCTCAGACTCTATGCACACAGCCGTAAAACAATACTATCTGAAATCATGCAGCCCCTGCTGGCTGTCAAAAGCCCTCATGCACACCGGGGCCAAATCTTTACCGATGCAAAGGATCCTGGGTGCGCTCAGTTAGCAGCGAGTAAATTGCAGTAGAGCTTTGCGTGGCTGAATACTTCAACAGGTCATTCCTCTCTGTCTATCCCCGTTTGCCTGTGTTAAACTCGCCACCGCCGCCCCTCTCCCCCTCATCCATTCTCTCATCCACTTCCCGGCTTCGTCCATCCATCAATCACCACACTTTGTCAGTGCCGACTTCATCCAGGATCCCGCAATCACGGTGAGAGCGAGCTGGCACAGAAGCCTCGCCGCTAGGGAGCTGCTCAGCCCCCATCTGCATCTGCGAGTGACAGGCGGGCGTCCGGGGGCCTGATGCACGTCGCCTTCTATTGCACAGGCAAGCAAAAACACTAATGCCGCAGCTCGTCTCCTCACCAAACTACTCACCTTCTTCTCGCATGCACACTGACACAGACAAACGTATGCACACATACACACACAAGCGCAATAGACAAGAAGAGAGAGAGAGAAGGCAAGAAAAAACGAGAAAAGACAGGCAGCAAGAGAGAGACAGAGAGCGGGAGAGGGAGGAGGAAAGTAAAAAGAAAGGTGAGAGAAATCGAGGGTGGCATTGAGAGAGAGGGGGAGGGAGAGAGATGTTTACTGGATTTTCTGAAACAATTGGTACTCGGGTCAGGCGGCAGCTCAATTTGTCTTTTCTTGCCCACACATCAATAGAAATCACACAGAGAAAATGTATCACTAATTAAGGGCTCATCAGGCCCGTGTCAGCTGTGGTTTAGCCAGAGAGCAGCCGAGCTCTGAAGAGACTTCTGGTGTTCTCCGGCGGCTCCTGCAGAGAAACACCACTGACAGAAGGGCGCTAGACGAGCTACGCTAATGTACACCGTTTACTCAATAGAACAGAAGAAAAGGCTTGTGTTGTGCTTTCGGCAAGAAAGGAGAAACAAAGTGGATTTATTCGCCCACAGAAATTATGTAAGGGATAATGTACTGTTAGCTCTTCTATTGCAAAATATCATCTGAAAGGGTGATCAAGACCCCGAAGCAAAGCTGCTACTTACTAAATACATAAACCGACATGAGCTAAATTAATTTATAAGCTAATTTGTAAAGAACGTGGATAGACAGATGTAAGAAAGATGTAAGTAAAATAGGTTTACCGGAGGATAGTGTTGGCCTGGACAATGATCAGTACTTAGAAAAATCTGAACTAAGTGTCAAATCTAGTAATCCAGACACCTGTGTAATTTTAGCTAAAATGCATATGCCTGACCTACTGTACTGTTACAATGCATAAATGCTACAATTCTAGCTATACTGCTTTTAACAACATACAAAAAGTACAAACACACCTACTATTTACCATCCATAAAACTACAGTTACCACATGTTGTCACTATTGGAAAATATACTGATGATATAACATGTTAATTCCATCATTAATATTACTACTACTGTACTTCAAGGTAACACTTTATTTTAAGGTGTCCTTGTTACACGTTACATGCACTTACTATTATAATAACAAAAATAAACTATGCATAATTACATGCAAGTAACCCTAATCCTAACCCTAACCATATAGTAAGTACATGTAGTTAATTAATATTACTCAGTACTTTAATGTATAATAGTAACAAGGGGGGACACAATAAATAAAGTGTAACCTACATTAATATGCATCACAGTACTGAATAAATACCATATTCATATACAATGGTATTTAGTACTCTGAGGTGCTTCATAGGCCCATGAGGTAGGCTATAGGGCTGTGCGATATGAAAAAAAAAAAACTTTTATCAATTTTGCAATTTCGATTTTAATCACGATTTTGACACACACAGACATGCTTTACAGTCCTTAATGCATTCAGTGTGAATTTGAAACATATTAGCCAATTAGAGCTTTATCAAAAAGCTGTAACATGTCTCTATAACAGACATAAGGCAAAATAATCACCAAGTAAAGGTGTAACAAAATGTCTCTAGAATAGACATATGGCAGAAAAAAAAATCCCGTGTCCAGGGATTTTTTTTTTTGCCATGCATTGGTCATAGAGCTCTTTGTGGCGTTGCCTCAGATGTTGAACTAGATTTGCTGCGCCAAGTTCACACGTACTCCGTCTGCAGTGCGTATACAGTATGTGTATGCGGTGCAGAAGCAGCATGGACTCATTTTGCTTTCACACAGGACGCGTTTGCAGTCCGCTCCTGATCCGCGGCTGTTTACCACAAACACAACATTTATCCATTATTTTGATTTCAAATCCAAACTTGGTTTCTGAAAATGCTTTTTCAGCATTGTGATTCTCTTTTATCACAGTACAGTAATACAATCTTTCATAGACATCTTCACGTTTAAACTCAATAAATATAACTTTGTTTAACTACCACCACGAGTGCCATCTATTATTGCCTTGTTTATCTAAAAGTGCATTTTTCCTTGTTTTAAATCTAGCCAAAAAGCCACGTGTTGACTGTGAAACAGTAGACTTTAATTATATGCATTTTATGGTGTAATTATAAAATTTTCGTATCAATCCATGTGATTTTGTTACGCGATAATGCCACTGTCACTTTCAGCGCGTGCAGCACAGCAGAAATAGATTCCGTGCGGAAACGATCGCAGCATACTGCTGCAGACGCACCACTCCTGGAGCGCACTGCCAGACTGCAATCGCGTGCAGTGTGAACGCTCTAATCAGTTAACATGGGCACGGAAAAAAAATACGCAAACACAGACGGAAAGGGGTGTGAACCTGGCGTTACGTTTGTATGCCCGCCCGGTCTGTTCTGTTCTCGTGCTCCATTTAGGCGCGCTGCATTCTGATTGGTTCGGATAGCATACTGCGGGAGGTCTGGGGCGAGGAAAATCGTGCTATAAAGCGATTTAGAAATCGCGCAAGCTCAAATCGCGATTTTATGACGATTTCGATTAATTGCACAGCCCTAGCTAGGCTATTATGCTAAATGCTACTTTTCCAGCTATACTGCTTTCAATAACACAAAAATAGCCCAAACATGGCTACTGTTAACCATACTGTTTACTATAAAACTAGTTACCACAGTTATTGTCACTATTGGAAAATGTAAAAGAAATTAAAACAAAAACAACCAAACCAAAAAAAAAAAATGGTGACTAACTCCAAGTCATTTTTTTAGAGTAGTAAGCCATAAAAAATAGAGTGGTACTAACAAAGACTATAGAAATACAAAGATGGTTCACTCCTAGAATGGGAGAAACTGCAGCGCACAATGTGGCAGAATAGTCCCACCTTCTAAATGAAAGAGCCAATCGCTGATTGGTAAAGTCATTGCGTCACTGCAGCGGCCTTTAGAAGCTCCAGTTCCCATAGAAACCTGAGGCTAGAGCGCGCTTATGACTGCACATGCCCGTTGACTGGTCTAGCCTGAAAAACAAGCTTTTTAAATGCTATTTGAGCATAAAAAACAACATTCAAGAGGCAGTTAATTTCCAATTTTGTTGCTGATTTGAAATATGTAATATAATTGTGACTTCAGCTAGCAGTTTTTAAGATTTCAGGATTCCCCCATTCATTTAGATAGGACTTGGTCTTGTATGAGCTGCCCGGAGGTATTGCAAATATGGCCACAGAGGGAACAGACTTTCCTTAAAAGGGACTTTGACATAATACAGTGATGGCATAATATGTTAATGCCATCATTAATACCAGCATTACTTCAATATGCACCATGGTACTGAATAAATACCATATTCATATACTATGGCATTTAGTACTCTGAGGTACTTAGATACTAAATGCTACTTTCCCAGCTATACCGCTTTCAATAACACAAAAATAGTCCAAACTACACTACTGTCTACCATGGTACCCATAAAACTACAGTTACCACAGTAAGTTGTCACTATCTAAAAGAAATTAAAACAAAGCAAAAGCAAAGCAGAGCAGAGAAAAGAGAAACAATAAAACAAAGCTAAGGGGACTAACACCAAGTTTTTCAGTAGTCAACCATAACAAGTACTGTGGTACTAGCGTAGTACAGTGATGGTATAATATGTTAATACCATGTTTCTTCAATATTCACCAGGGTACTGACAAAATACCATATTCATATACTGACATTTTTTACTCTGAGGTACTTCAAAGTTGTCATTTCATTACTGTGGTAAATTAAAAACATAGTATATAGCATTGATAAAAACAGTAAATGTTTGTAAATGGCATTTCATCAATTTCACTAAGGCCTGACTGTCTGCAAACTTGGCAATGGCGTTTAAATAAATTTCACTTTTGATGTTTACATTAAACCGTAATCTCCCTAAAGCATTTTCAGAGAACCCAAGTACTTAAATTGATTTAAAACCCTGTAAAAACAATGATGGATAATCCGATTCACTCCACTCTTCAGTCCAGCGCTGTTTGCATCCAACACTTCTAATTAGACAGCAACCAAATGTTATGAATAGGATGGACATTATGGAAGGAGCTAGTTATAAATGGGGCCTGTCAAAGCTGCATTCAGCGACCAAATGAGTATTCTCAGTTCACTGCCCACATCTGAGCACGCCCCAACTCTGCCGGATAACTAATGATTGCTATTAACCATACAGTTAGTGATGATAGCCAAGAAGAAAAAACAGAAACAAACAAAAAAAAACCTTCGTAACTCAAGTCTGCGCTAAAGATAAAGGAAAAACACCAAAATTAACCCATGAGGCAAGCAAGGCCTCCTGCAGGGACTAACAAATGACAGTTTGGCTCCAGCGGCGCGGACTGAGATGATCTTGTTTTCTACATAATTAACACTTATTTGTGCCTTTAAAAACCGGATTGTAATGTATAATTATCAGCATTCGGCAGCATTAATTCAGCTATTACACGCTTGGTGTTAGGTCTGTGAAGCCGGGTGTAATGTTATTCACAGACTACACTGAGAAAACCCTTCAGACATTCAGCTGAGCCGGGCTTATGTGACAAGCCGCCCTGGCTGAGCCTTTTATTAGAACACAAAACAAATTTCTCATATTAATTAACTCTTGTCTCCTGTTCTCCCCCGCCCCACGCCATTGCTACGGTCCCGTCTCTGTTCTGATATGCCAGCTAAGTATCTTCCTCTGTCCTGTTTGTAGATTAAAAAGAAACACTAAAAACCAAAGCCCTATTTAACAAGTCAGTTCCACTTTAGTAAATCTGTTACCCCTGCAAAGCTTTGAAGTCTGCCAAAAACAGGAAAGTATGAAGCCGGGAGGAGACATGTCACTCTCCACCAGCTCTATTAGGCCATATTTCCAAGAACATTCAGATTACATCCAGGTCTTCAGGTCGGACAGCCGTCCTGCACTCGAAGGGGGGAGGCGTTGCTTTTTTTAACGGTGCACGATTGGATTACACTGGCCCACTAACCAAATGTGATTGGTTTAGCATGAAATATTAAGTTGATGGAAACAGTCTGGTGAACTGTGATTTTGACAGCGGCGAGGGCATGATATTTCATATGGCACTCATGGTCCAAACATCAGATCCGCTGCAACACTAATGCAGGGGGATACGGCAGCGGAAACCCACAAGACTTTGCCCTCACCTCCGTCATCTATAGCCCCTCAGATGCCCCGGCTCAAATATCCATATCCATCTAACAGTTGAGATAATGTAAAATAATTTGAGAATGAAAGATTTGACATTGTGTAGGTTAATTGTTACAGTATCTCAGTAACTATGTACGTTTTTGAGTGACAAGCCCAATTAAACACAGGAATTGTGTATAGAAATTGTTTTGGATGCAAGTCAGACATGTAATTCACACCATCTTAAAAAAAGGTATAGGTATAGGTACAGTTATACAGTTTTTTTTTTAATATTTTGCATGATACACTCATTATATTAGACAAACCACCCAATATGAGCCCCCACAAAAAATAATTTTATACAGATTTTTAATAACTTGTCGTAGGACAATCTTCATGACATGTGGCCCCACAAATTATGTATCCATGTACATTTTGTATGGTTTTTCCAAAAAAAAAATTTTTTCTTCCTCGGTTTGTCATATAGGTACAGTTATCGCCATGTTTCATCTTTTGATTATCACACTTTCTTACAAAACCATATTCAACAATTATATTATACTATATTATATTATATTGTAACAAAACTACATGCAAAAATGAAATTGTATTAATTTTGTATGACATAATACATTTTGTATGAATTTTTCCTTCAATTTTTATTTTTTGTCACAAAAATATGTGAAATGTGAAAGATATATAAAAATATATATAAAATGTATGACAAATTTTAAGTATCCCTTTACATTCTGGCTGTTTTATTAAAGGTTTTGTTTCATAATTTGTTTTATTTTTATTTTGCTGAAATGTCACTAAATAAACTACATGATATTTAAATCGCAGGTTCACATTGTGACAACTTACCCCTGACAAATAACCTCACACACAAAAAATGGCTGGAGTAAAATGTGACAACTACGCCACCCCACGAATCTCCCTTTGTTGTACGATACAGTGAAAATAACCGCACTCAATAACAGGCCCGCGAAAGATAACTGTGCCAAAAATCAATTGAAGCCCACCTGACATTGTCAGGATCGAGATGCCACACCACATCAGACACAAAGGCGTATGTAAACTGCAATGAAAATCAAACCATACAAGGAAAAACCCCTTTATTTTCATGTTCCGCGAGGAGGCAACACTATAGAAAAAAAGGCAATATCAAAAATGGATGAAACCCAGATTGTTTATGTAAGTTGGCAATGTGGAAGGAATGGGTTACGGTAGTGAGCTGGGAGGGATGTGGACCATGAGGCCAGAGAGGACGAAGTAAGGACTAGGCACAGCCAGTGACCAAGCGGCGTCATTCATCGATCGCCCCACGCATACAAGGGAAAAACAAGAGCCCGTCCGCTAGTGGTCGCGTAGAAACGGCCCCAAGGCCAGGATGAACAACCAATGGGAAAACCTCCTACCAATGCAGGGATATTCCTACAGGCATGTCATATTACATCCCCAGTGACGCAAAAGGGGGAACAGATAATGACATAAGCATGTAGCACAGGCCTTTGCTCAAGGATTGAGCCAGAAACACTCTTGCTCATCACTCCAGATCTTAAGTGAAAACACTAGAACAAGGGAATTGAAGGCCATGCTTTACTGAGTTTATGAAAGTTGCTGAGGAGGAAAAGGGTGATGGCCACAGAGAGGAAGAGAAAGGAGATGACACTGTACCAGGAAAAGCAGCTAGGAGGGGAAATGATCCAGCATCTCAGGTTAAGAGAAAAGGTAGAGAGAAGGAGAAGAGGGTGCCCTTGTGCACTACACAACCACTGTTGCTTATTCAACTGAATAGCACCCCGGGGAACGGGGCTAAATCAAAAGCTTTCACCGCTAAACAGAAACGCCAAACAGAAAGCGAAACGACATGCCCGTTTTAGGACCCTATCAGGCCTTCAATTTCCAGCAAAGCAAATAGTTCTATTAATGTGGATAAGAGCCCCTCAGTACACTCGCACGAAACAACATGCCACTGATGTGGGCCAAATAAAACAGACACTGTGTGGGGAACGTAGATGAAAAATGAAATATTGACTCTAACTAGGGACACACAAGAGGTTTAAGGATGTAAAAAGACCACTCTCACAGGAGAGCGTGGATTCAAATTGGAGGCATTACATCAAATCCAGGGTCAGCGCAGGTCAAACAGGAGGCCCAGAACACATCACAAGGGCTTGCTCTAACTTAAAACCATATACTTCTATAAAAGATATTACTAGCGCTCTCATAATTACACATTACATTCACATCTGGTGAGGACATGATTCAGATTCAGTAAATTAAAATACATTTTGAAACAGAATTTTTTTTAAAAATATAACTTGCGCATACTTCATTAACTACCACAGCTAATATTATTGATAATAACAGGTGCAGTAGCAGTAGTTTAGTATATTAGTCGCTAGTTTTTAAAAAATAATTAAATACAATAAATTAACGAATGAAATAAACTTGAATATTATTTTTATTTGTAAGTGATTTAAAAAAATAACACACAAAATTAACGAGAAATTACACAAACACATAAACACAATGAATTCAAATAAAATTCAACATACCTTTGAAAAACATTGTTTTATATCAGTGGTAGTGTAGAATCCTACTAATTAAAATTAGTAGCAATAGGCAATAGTGCTGAGTAGCAAATAGTTTGACAATATTCCAGTTATATTTTAAAATATTATTTTGTATACAATAAGATTTAAGTAAGCCAACATCCAAATAAATATAAATATAAATAAATTTTCAAATAATAAATAAATATACTTTTTTATGAAAGAACACACAAACAATCACTAACATTATTTACGTATGTCCAGTGAATTCATAAAAGAAGTTTTGAAACCAACAAAAACATAAAAAGTAAATAAACTTCCACACAAATATTTCATAAAAGACTAATGTAACTCATATACCTAGGTCTCTGCAGTCCACAGCTAGCACAGTCCAGTATAAGTATATTCATAGTTCATTTAAAACAAATTATTAAATACACATAAATGAATAAAAATAAAAATTAATAAAAATTAGTTAAAATCTACAATATAAAAAATAAAAGCATAATTACGATTAATGTGCAATTCAATGAAAAATAAATATATAGCATCAAAATAATTCTAACGAAATTAAAATACATTAAAACAACATTAAATATTTTATCAATATACGCGTATACTATTAGTAGTATTCTGCAGTCGCAGCACACATTTAGTATATTTTAAATAACTATTAAAGAAATAATTTTCAGAGAAGCCAATACAATTACCAAATAATTGCACCTAACAGAAAGACATACTTTTTCTATTAATAACACACATAAATAAACTAATAAATAAATAGAAATATAAACAAAAACATACATACATACATGCATACTTCCAAAGCCCAAACCTCTCTACAAACCAGGCCAGCCTGACCAGTAGAAACCAGCTTGAACTACCTCAGGCTAGAGATTTTTCACCAGGTCCTTTGTTTCAGCTCTGCGAAAGGCCTCCTTATAGCATGTAGGCGTGCATGACTCAGAACTTGCATGGCTTTTCCTTAAACGCTAGACAATTTACTTAGTGTTGTCCTTCAATAAAAATTAAAAGCACCCCACAACATGCGAGGAGAGCCGAGGCCTATAAATCACTAAACCCACCTCAGTCTGCTTCAGCATGGCAGCCTCTCCTGCGCTCTGACATTTGTGTATGACTGCAAGTGTTACAAAGGAAATAAAGCCCTGATTAAAGAGTTGGCTGTCATAAAGGTTAGGGAATGGTAAATGGAGTCTTCCATCTTGCCGGTAATAGGAGAGGAGCTGTTAGGCAGCACAAGATGCTGATCAGGACTCCTGTGCCGCTCCTGTAGGACTCACTCTGACATTAATCACTAAATCACCAAGCCATGCTTAATTGCAAGTTGTATATCACAGCGAAATTCAGGGGTGAAGAGGAAGCGGAGTCATTATTTTTTGTGTTTGGATGTAGGGTGTTTTGCGTTTGAACCCACCTCAATCTGACAAGGAAAAATGAAGTGTGCTGTAACCTCCTAATTAACACAACACAATGACTATTTTTGAAGCGTTAACCAGACCCAAACCCAACTCATCAATTCTCAGATCCAATCAATCAGACGTGGCGAGGTCTGGTCTGACTATTTAGGCCTGATTGTGACATTTATATTCAGACAAGTTTTCAGTGATTTAGCTGGATCATGCTTTGTTTAATTTCTGTCCTGAAGATTAATTGCCATTGTGTCGAGACTTCAGTTTGGGCAAAGCCAAGACCAGCTGACTCAAAAACCCACTACAACCATTTTTATTAAAGCACTAGAAAGGATCCAGTAAGTACTATGAACTGTTAAGCCCTGTACATCACGCAAATGCAAAGCCATTTTTTATAGATATGGCACTTTCATTCATTATATGGTGAACATGACAGGGAAATTGGGTAACTAGATATAATTTTGCCAAACTAATGATAATATATTGAATTACTATTAATACAAATTATAGAGAAAAATAATAATAAAATAAATACTACTACCAAATGTGTACTATATCCTTAAATCAATTAAATAGTTGTGATTCCATGACTCAAGGAGTCAAAAATGTTAGTGTTGTATACATATTTTTGCTGAGCGGATGGATGCTTACAAGTTTCGTTAACAAACACAAAGGTAGAATTAATAATAAGAATAAAGACATTATATTATTATTACCATTAGTATGAGTAATTTTTATTTGCTTGGGCATTGGTTTGAAAGGAAAGGGATACTTGAGCCATACTGCATTGGGGATGTAGAATAAGACACAATGTTGGGAAACAAGGGATTAAAGCCACAATTTTTTTGTCAACCAAAAAATCTATCTATCTTTTTTATTTTATCTTTATTACTTTCTTTTATGTATTTCATAAAAAAAAAAATTGTGTTCCACATGCTCAGTGATTCCAGCGAACAACAGATTTTAATAGGTAATTTTGGAATGTTTATAAGTCATTTTATGTATCGTATTTTATGGTATTGTTTAATTTTTATAGCGAGACGGCATTTATTTTTTCTCGACCTGGCTTGAGCATAAAGGTTAGACAATAACTAAATTTATGTTAAGATAACTTACCTTTCCAGGCACAATTAAATTAAAATTCCCTATAGACTTCGAGCAAATTTTCCACAGGACATGAATCATGGGAACACCTGCAATAGCTTATTCTCTAAAATGTTCACTGGATTCACGAGAGAGCAACATGTCAACACAGAATAATGCAAATAAACTAGTGAAATCACCCCAACGGTAAAGTCCCGCAGGCGAAAGAACTCTAATTAAAGCTGTCTACTCTGAACGAAACACGAAAGTTTGACGCTGAAAGAATCACAGTTCTGAGTCCATACAAATGAATGAGTGCCCAATGGTAGGATCTTTGCCATGGCAGCATGAGGTCAGGGTTTCCAGAGCTGTGTAAAACAGACATCAATCCTGCAAACTGACTGATTCCAGCACAGCGTAGCACCGGCTGGGCCGTAAACTGCCTGAGCCCTGCGGGGGTGGCCCAGTGATCACAGCACAGGGCAGTAGAGACTGGGCCGTAAACTGCCTGACCTCCGGGGGGCAGTCACCATGCTGTCTGAATATGCGAAGGGGCTTCAACACACAGGCCAAATGCCTGAAAAGTGCCTGTCAAAGAGTCAAAGTGCGTTCAGAGTTCACCAGGCAGGAGGCGGTTACGGGTGAGAGAAAGGTAGAACAAAGTAAACCGAGAAGAACAGAGGATAGACGTGACTTCCTTCACCTTTGATTTCCACATGCTAGGACAGGAGAGAGTGAAGGCTAGGCTTAACAGTGACGATTTAGCTCCTCACGCTAGCTGGATCTGGGCGAATTTGAATGTGTTTAAATTGGAGATGCGGGGACATGATGAAGAGACACAGAGAGGGACACTCTGGGGAAGGTCACAGGCAGTAGAGGGGAGTGGCTAGCGACATCAATCATTTCAATTTAGGCCGTTTATTAGTATGCAACCACAATCTTCTCCCTGTAGGTCAAACAACAAAGCCTTGATACTGTGTTGAGAGTCAAACACCTTCAGAGAAGCAGAAATGTTTGCGTAAATGTGTAAAATCAATATGGGAAGAAAAGATTGTCAATGTGCTAGCATAGCACTTCAATGTATAAACAGTGGCACACTAGTACAATAATAAACATGCCCTCCATTTGAAAATATGCCTATTTTTCTACTACATAGTAAGCAAAAAAAGCAAATCAGCAGCATGTCCAAATTCACAGTATTTATGCGAAAAATATCCAGACGATTTTTCAGTGTGCATCCAATGGACACTTTACTATCACATGAGGACATTGAGACGATTTCCTGGATGGAAATGCAGTGAGATTTAAACGCCCCAAAAACAACTACTGCCCCGTTTTAACATACTGTAAACCTAGGCTAGGGTATGTGCACAGTGTTGCCTCGTGACCCATAATATTCCATTCACCGCACAGTATTGTACACACACAGACCTTACTTACAAATTGTAGTCCTTTACAGATCACAATTACTATGAAGGAAAAAGTGGTGTGTAATAGTAATCTATTGGATTACACATCTAGGTAAGGTATCAACACTTTTTGATGACCTCATAAAAAAAATATATTCCCACCTTGTTTAACATTAGTATTAGGCAAACGTTTCTACAACACCTGGGACTCTCATAATACACCCAAGACTGGCACGCTGTTGTGTGCAACAGTTCCACAACAACATAGAAAACTTTCAAATATATATATATGCCCCAGCCCGTCTAAACTATATATACATATAATATATATCCACCTAGGGCCCCCCCTGGGCGATGTACATTCGATAACGCATATATATCGCTGAGTCAAAAACACTTCCCTCACGAATTAAAGGGTGATATGAGAGATTACGAACCCGCCTAACACATGTTTAGGCGCCACACAAAGAAGAAGAACCGACAACAGCGTGACCCCCCTCATTGGAAGCGGCCACTTGCCGTTTACCCTCGGTTCATCAACAGTTCAAACTGGCCCCCAGCGCGAACGAGCTCAACTTAGAGCAGATGCGTTTACTCGCGTCCCAGTGCAGCACTAACCAGGCTCGTGAATATCAGCTGCTTGAAGTAAGCGATGAAACACACATGAGTCTCGTGATTTAACACTAGTTGATAGCGCCACCAAAAGGAGGAGAAAACCTGTATGCAAGAAAACACCCCCCCCTTCTTCCCCTCAGTCAGAAGACTTTTCAATATCTCCCACATCGCCATCTTTACCCATGATGCTACCGTAGTAACACAATAACGCACACATGGTATTCGTGGCCGAAATTTTTACACAGGCACGTAATGGTAAGTATAGTACGCATTTGTGCATTAGCTATAGCCATGTGTGCATTTTATATGAATGTTTTTCAGACTACTTCTTTCATCAACAATAGGTACATAAACACAAACAAGTGCAGTTTGTTACGATAAATAAACAAAATTAACATAAATATATATAGTTATATTTTTACCGGTATTGAGGTGCTATACGGTTGTTTTACAATGTTTACCTACATGATTACACTGCATGTAATCTTGTGCGCACCAATGATTAAATTTAAACAAAAAAACCTTGCTGGTCAAGAAGAAATGTAACCCATATAACAATGAGGTTGCTACAATTTTTTACACGACGTTAATGACGTTTTTATAAGGACACAAATCTTACCCTCTCATTCACCACTCTACTATCAACTGTGCATTTATTAAGAGACAAAAAGTGCGATATTACCTATTAAATATTATCAGGCACACACCTAACTCTGTTCCTGATTTGAAAAAATAGCAACATTAGCAACACTCGCACGAAATTAAGCCGGGAAAAACAAATCCTATTACGCACCCACCGACTTCTTTTTCGTTAAGAACACTTAATGTCTGGTTTCTACAACTTTCACTTTTTGGAGCAAAAATCTGGCTTTAAACTTGATAGGAATAAAGATTTGACATTTATCGTGATATTATAGATATGACTAAAATGAAAAAAAAAAAAATTTTCCGCTGTAATTTTTTTGGCCTCAGTCCAGCCAACGACCCTATATATATATATATATATATATAGATATATATTATATCAACTATACTATACACACTAGTAATATATATTATCTATACTATATATATATCTATATAATAATGGTTAGAATTTTTTGAGACAAGGGACATTTCTGAAAAAAAAAAAAAGAACAAAAAACACCTTATACACTGCCACCTTCTGTGAAAAATGATTCTCATTGCCCCCCGTATCTAATAAAACGAGCCAAACGCATATCTGGATTATCCGACCTACATTTTAACCCATTTTAAAAATGTAATATAATACAGTATTTAATTTTTGGAACCCAATATCGTAATCAGTTCGCATGTAATCAGGTACTACCCAGCACGGCACAAATGTATAGTTAAAACATTATTAATAGTCAAAAAGTGTCTTAAATCAAATGCAGTGCCTACTCTGACACAATGTGATTTTGAACATTTTGACAGAATAGTGATTACAATGACTGGGCGATTCATTCTGCCACTTACTTTTATGTAGACTAGTCACATGACTTTAGCTGCACATGTACGGTCTAAATTATATGAAATTGAAAATCAAATCAAAGCACATAAATGAGCCACACTGTAGACATCCGAGATGGTCTGACTTCATTTGGAGCGTTCAAAAACAAGCCAAAACTTTTCGGAGAAACTAATCAAGAGGTGCCCAGAAACTGACAAAAGCTATAAGCAAGCGGCACATGACTAGTTTTTATTACTCTGATCACAGTGTGAGGCGAGTCAAGGCAAACACTGACCAACAGATTAGCAGAGTACTTCACAACTAGTTTTTGTTGCGAAGTCATAGTGTGTAGCTCAAAAATACAGACTCAAATAATATCCAACTCATCATTCTGAACATGAAACGTTCAGACAGTTACAACATCTGCATGAATAATTATAAGTAGACGGGTCCAAAACCAAATCATTCAACCTTGCGCTATAATGCATAACACAGGGTTTGGAGCGACCGTTACGGAGTGAAATGAAATTACAGAAAGCAAAACAAAGTAGAAAAACCAATCTCAATAGATGGCTAGATTGAAGGTTACCCTGTTTGACTTCTCACTACGCGTCGAACAGCAAATAGACATCGACAACTGGTATGTCATCATAGAAGAAACACAATGGGGTTTCAGAGATGAGGGCCTAAAAAGGTTAACCGTGGAACTAAAAGTTCTCTTTCACCGAGCCTGTAATGCAATTTCAGCAAAAAGAACATGAACCGAACTGACGCCAGCTCCCCGTCCATCTTGTGAACTCCAAAGTGATGCTTATCATGTCTCTGAAAATATGCACTTAGTGCCCCAGCAGGCCATATTGAGTTGCTGGCACACATCAAGCCTTTCTGAATGCACATTTGTCCAGGCCAGAATGAACTTCACTTTAACCAACTTTATTTGTTAGATGAGCGCATTTTCTGGGAAAATCCAAACCTCACGGTCCTGACCACAAGTATTAAATATTTTATACTTGTTCGTGTAACGCAATCTGATGTAAATGTTACATTTATATTTGCAAATGGAAATAGATACACATAATTGCCTCAAGCTTATGCATTATGAATCATGAAGTAATGAAAACATTTACAGCATTTAGCATTTATTCATCTTTATGTAGAAAATTTTTTAATATGATCAATGAATAGCATGTTTCCCTTGTGTTGTTTTTGTGTATATATATCTATAATATATATATATATATATGATACTCTAATTATATCATGATATTAATATAGCAACTGACCCATTCTCTATATAATATACAGTATATGAATGTGTCAGTTCCCTTGTTGTCTATGGAAGGTCAGAAAGCTCTCAGATTTCATCAAAAAAAAAATCTTAATTTGTGTTCCAAAGATGAAAGAAGTTCTTACAGGTTTGGAACGACATTGTACTAGGGGCGGTGCCGAGAAGCCTGGGAAGGAGCGATGCCGGTTAGTAATTGCGAATGCGGCGACACCTGCGCCACCACCTGTCTCGAGTCTCGCTCGCGGTGCCATGCGATGGTACTGGACATCGTTGGTGGACGGCCCACCGCTCCTCCGCCTCCTGGCGGACGGCGATGGCTCCTCCTCTTGAGGGCAGCCGGCAGCGAGTCCCCCGTTCCCTGCTCCTCCCTATCATGGCGGATGGCAGCAGGCTCTGGCCTCCTGGCGAACGGGGCCGACTCCTTCGCTCCCTCTCGGACGGCAGCCACCCATCCTCGACCCAGGAGCGCGGCAGTGAGCTCTCCGTCCCACCTCGTCTTCCATTTCCATCGTTCCAGCACCACCGCCTCTGGCAGCCACCGGCGGTCTCTCCGCTTTCTTCCCGCTGCCCGATCTCCTCAGCACCGCGACCCCCCCTCAGCAGCGAGGGCTCTCTGACAGCGTGTCCCTCCCCCCTTCTTCCCGAACTACGAACTGTTACATTGGTGCCGAAACCTGGGAGGAAGGAGGGACACACTGTCAGAGAGCCTTCTCTGCTGAGGGGGATCGCGGTGCTGAGGATATCGGGCACGGAAAGCGAGAGACCGCCCTTGGCTGCCCGATCGGCGGTGGTGCTGGAACTATGGAAGACGAGGTGGGACGGAGAGCTCGCTGCCGCGCTCCTGGGTCGAGGTGGGGTGGCGGTCGTCCGTGAGACTCGAGACCGGTGAGTGGCGCAGGTGTCGCGCATTCGCAATTACTCCACCGGCCTCGCTCCGTTCCCACGGCTCTCGGCCCCGCCCCTCTCGTTACAGACATGAAGGTAGGCAACTAATGACAATTTTCATTTTTGGGTTAACTAACCCTTTAACGTAAATCAAAATCAACAAATGCAGTAAAAAAATTATTTCATAACACTTAATGCATTAATGTTAACGAACCAATCAAACAATAGGCTTGACATACATAACTTAAAGAGACTCCTTTCAGTTAATTTTCACTTGTGTATTTCTTCATCAGCCCCATTTTAATTAGGACAACCACTTAACACCTGAAGAAGAACTGCGTCCAACAGGACAGCCAAAGGAACCGTGTCTCCATACTGTTATTATCAGAAACACATCAGCCCTCTCTACAACGTGTAATTAACAAGTTTCCACTAGTTCATAAATCCTTCATTAAAATACTCTCTTCGAATGCTCTGCTGGGGTGGCAAGCGGGAACTAAATTCCACACATGCTGGAGAGGCTTATTTTGCTTAAAGGAATTTACGTTAGGATCCAGCAGTCAAATGTAAACAGCTTTCTATAAGAGCTGCTAGCTGTCACGGAGAAGCCTGATTTCTCTGTCCGATTAAAGATTGAGCAACGCTGGCTTAGCTGAACTAATATTTGGAAAAGACTGAGATAAATTACTTGTGTGTGTTATACCAGATGCTGGCCTGGTGCACTCTGTGTCAGCTGGATACATCTACATAGTCAAGGGATTTCCTCTTGCAAGAGTCTATGATTGCTTTTCTGTTATTTTTTACATAAAACAGCTGGGTAGTTGACATGAGTTACTTTTGGGAAGTTGACTATTCATTCAATCTAAACATTTTAAAAAAGCATTAAAAATAATCATGCATTTAGCTTTTTTAATTAGAATCCCATTCAAAAGTTGAGTCATTAAGTTTCTTTTTTTTTTTAAATGTTATTGAAAGAAGTACCTCATTCTCACCAAGGCTACACTGTTATTGTGAAATATTATTACAATTTAAGGTTTTTAAACAAAGCTGAATTTTCAGCCATCATTACTCCAGTCTTCAGTGTCACATAATCCTTTCTTATGATTAGAAAAACATTTCTTATGATTATCAATGTTGAAAACAGCTGCGATGCTTATTAATTTTGTGGAAACAGTTTTTATTTATTTATGATTCTTTGGTAAATAGAAAGCTCAAAAGAACAGCATTTATTTGTAATAGAATATGTATTAACAGTCAATTGTCATCATTATCATGAATCCTTTCTCAGAAGTATTAGCTTAATTACTTTCAAAAAGACATTACTGTATATTATATTATATTAAAACGGTGAAAAGAACAAAAGAACCAGAACTTAAGATTCATATATCTTGATAAGTTTTATTGTAAAGCTTTAAAAACCTCCACGGACATGTTATGTATCAAGAACGGAACAAAACTCGTTAGCAGGAGAACACGGAGTTCCTTTGCAAAGCCAAATATAATCCAAGACGCACATTTATCGGCATCAAGGTGTTCCTCATGACTGATAACAACACATGAGGTGCAATTTTTGGATGGCTGTAAAACTTCTCAGCATGATGTAAGTTGTAATTTTATTTTAAATGGTGAACTCCCATGCTTGGAGACAAACTGAGAAATGAAACCCCCTCTCAAGCAGTCAGAGACTTATAAAGAGCCTAGTGTAGTAGAAGCATCCACTTAAAAACTTTTGGCAGGCAGTATATCATACACATGTAAACAGTATTCTTTATCAGATTAAATCTGCTTGTAGGCATTTAGTTTTTCCCCACCTAGTTTAGACAGAAAAACAGCTCTCTGAGGTAAAGATCAGTAAAGACGACTGCAAGCGCAGCACAACGCTGACTGACAAAAAAATGTGGGTTTCGGGTGAAAACAACGATATTGGGTAGATGTGCTCCATATTGGATGCGAGTTCAAGCAGTCTTCCAGGCCTCCGAATAACTGCAATATGCAAGTATAAAATATTAGTCTAAGTTTAAGAAGCTCCACGTACTTCAGGTTGACGTGTTCGGAGCTGCCTGTGCTCCCTGCAGCATAATGAGATCCCTCCATGAAAGTGTTGCATTGCCAGCCCGTGCTCCCTATGAGAGAGCTTCCTGTCTGGGCTGTACCCCTGCCCCGATAAACACCAGCACTCTCTACAACAGTAGGAGGTCAGAAGTTCAAACCCCAGGTTTTAACGGTTAAGGCCGGGATGTGAACTCCTGACCTCCCAATGTGAAGGGAGGTCAGGCACTTCAATGCAGAGCTGCCTGAATTTACAACTGCATGCTGACTCCATGCAAGCACAGCAGAAAGCACCTGATAGAATCTCCTTCAGGGAGGGGGAGTGGCTCTGGTCTCTTTGTACTTTCAGTCACAGCCGGCCCGCACCATAAATCATGTTAATTAGTTGACTGATAAAATAAATCTTGAAAAGTCAAGGAGAGATCCTGTTTCCCGTGCTGCAGTTTAGCCTGCTCTGCGTTATTTGTCATCTGCGAGTCACTGTTTAATCTAGCCATTTGTAGCGGCCGTTTTTTGCCTGTGTTCTGGACGAGCCGGTGGGACTGAGAGGGGCTGACACAGGTAGCTTAAAGCTCATCCATCTTTCCCTGGGTGGTCTGAGCAGGCTGCCGTCGTAAAAGAGCAGGGTTCACATGCAGATGCTACACTTCACTAACGCACAATGTTAAATAATCATTTGCCGTGTAGATTTCCTCCAGCAAATGACTCGCTGTAACTTCTCAAATGTCAATGAATTCAACACAAAGTGTGAGATGAGGACTTTCTTCTGGCTAATGACTTTGAAATAAAAGTGTAACAGCTAAAATATTTCCAAAGTTTAAGTGGCTATTACTATTAACTTAAACCTATGCATGAAAACCTTGAAGTGTACGTCATAAATTAACAACTTAAAAAATACAAAAACTAGCAAAAAATAAAAAAATAAAATGTTAACTAAAATAAAAGCTACTAAACTAATACTACTAAAATAATGTAAAAAAAATTAATTAGAAATGCAAAAGCTAAAAAAAAATATTAAATACTAAAATAAACTATTTTAAAAAATATATATTTCATCAATAGGGATAATGTGATTCAAATAATGTCCATATAATCTTCAAATAATCTTCATATTTATACACATTTTATATCACCCATTTATGTGAGTACATTTATATTTTAAAATTTTTGTGTAAAGATTGTTAGTATGTGAATTTATATTTTACGGTTTGTTTGCTAACATTGTTATTTATTTTACATACTTTATATATATATAAGCATATACACACAGATATATTTAATGTAATATGTGTATATATATACACACACACTGTACGTTTTTTACATTTATTTATTTTTAATGAAATTAGCCATTTTTAATCAAAAAAAAAAAAAAGCCAACCAAAAAAAACTAAAAACTAATCCAATTTTCAAAACTAATAACCCTCATACACACAAATCTTCACTGCTGTTCCCAGCAACATGAGGCAGCTGAAAAATAAGTAGGTAGTTTACCAACAAGATGGAAGACTTCATACTTCATACATAATACTTCATGGGCTATTGTGCCCAATTTTCAAAGCTCGTGAAATGTGAATGGCAGGAAAGGACATCTCTGAAGCCTCTCGATTCTTTCAAAGAGGCCACGAGGATGTGAAATTTTCTCAGCTACAGTCCCCCTTGCCAAAAACTTGAGAGGTCGTCTGCACACAATAACACTCTGTTGAGAAGTACACTGCCTTGTTGGTAATTACAGCTATTTTGCCAGAGTGTTTTGTGTTTTGCTTTGCTTGTTCCATCTCAGAGGCTAACAACCCTTCATTATTCATGGTTTGACTCGCATCTCACTGAAGCAAATTACACAGGGGAGTGACAGCTTTCAGAACAGAGCGGCCTCGTCCTCTTCCCTTCAGAGTGGCACTAAATCATAGAGACGAGGTTTTAACTTCTGACCTCTCACCTGTTGACCCCCTCGGAGAGGTTATTTCTGCCTATAGGCCACGATCTGGACAAAAACAGCTCTGACATAATACACATATGCTTAAACATATACCTTGACAGTCTGGGGACTGACACTAATCCACTAATACACTAAACCAGTGTAACAAACTTCCATCTGAAACCCTAGGTCAAGGATTAGAAAAAATAATAATAAAAAAAAAACTAAAATGTACTATATTACTGTTACTACTAATATTAAAAATATCATATATGGTAGTAATACAAATCCTGAAACTACACTGGGTAAAAAAGGGTAACACTTTAGTATAGGGACCAATTCTCACTATTAAAAGTTGATTATTAGCATGCTTATAACATATTGGCTGTTTATTAGTACTTATAAAGCACATATTCTGCATAACCATATTCTACATCCCTAATCTAACCCAATATCTAAACTTAACAACTACTTTACTAATATTGATAAGCAGCATATTAAGAGTTTGAGGGGACAATTCATGTTACAATCAGTATATAGTTAATGGTTTGTTAATGGCAAGAATTGGACCTTAAAATAAAGTGTGACCAAAAAAAGAATTGATGTAGGATTTACTTTGAAAAATAAAACATAAATTGCTATTAAACTTCACAAATAGTTACAAAGCTATGTCAAGTGATACAATGAATTAAACATTACTGTAGAAGGAAGTAGAAAGACTGAAACCCTTTTTAATAATAATGTTTATCATTTTTATTTATTGAATTAATTTTTTTTTTTTTTACAGTGTATGTGGTTGATAATTTAATACGAATTGACATCACTCTGCATTATCGGACATTGAAAATAAACTCCATTTGTCATCTTATATGCACAGCCAAATTACAGGCCTTTGAACACTTCTCAAGACGCTATTGGCTGAGAGGCCAAGGGAACGCAAACACAAGACAAAAAGAAGGAAAAAGTGAGTGTCCTGCTCCTTTCAATGAGGTTAGGGCAGTTTCAATTGAGACTGTAGATTAGGACATCACAGGGCAAGAATGAATGCAACAAGCTGAAATGAATAGGTGAGCTTGATACAAACCCCATTGTCATCTGATAAATACAATGGCACAAGAATCCCTTACGTCTCATTACCAAAGTGGACGTTTCGTTTGCCAAATGACATCAAAGCAGTCTCGGGGGCTTGTGCCAACTTGTTATGTTCTGTGTCACAAAACATGCGTGAATAAGAGTTTCAGTGGGGACAAACAAAAAGTCTTTGTGGGGATGATGGCATTCAGATAATGATGAAAAGGCAGGTGTGGATACTTCAAAGCAGCCTGATAGGAAACCTTCAAAAACGTTCTCAAAAGGACCTGCAGTCTGACCTGATCGAAAGGTCATTGTGCACCAAGATAAAGGCAGGCAGGGCAGAGGCACAATGTAGGATCAAGGATGGTCACATCAAATCATAGAAAGGGATTTCATAGTCCAAATGATGAGGAAGAGTGGATGCTGTTTGTACGTTGCATTCCCAACCTTTTCCACATTCTCACAGACGAGGATTATCAAGATGAACCCATCTCACGCTAACTATTGATCCACTTCCTCACCTCACTTGGAAAAAGAAAGGCATGTCGATAAAATCATCACAAAACAAATTCATCTCAATTGCATTCACTGAGATAATGAGGTTATATGTCATAAACGGGCCCAAACAGAAAGCACAACAGATTTATACACAAACTGAACACCTATCATTCACAACGTTAAATATGTTTAAAATAATTTAAATATTCTTTTCACTCTCACTATGAGTGTAGCTGTTTAAATCCATGTTGCACAATTTTAGTCAAAAGTCAACGCAAAAATACAGATTCCATCTGGGACTGATCATAAATAGGAATTATGTGAATTATATGGCCCTCGCTCCGATCATCGGCTAGGTTTGGTTTGTGCAGTGCGCTACTAAAGCTGCTGGTGCATTTGCTTTTGTTCCCTTGCATTTCTTTCCCTGAGCAAGCGAACCGAAGCACACAAGCCAATTCAATTATTCTGGCAGCAGCGCTAATATCACCATCTAATGGTAGATAATACACAATATTCAAGAGTTCAATGTGTACAGTGTTTGTAAATGCTTTGGTAAAGGGCTGCACTTAATCATCCATTTCACACTCTTGGGAGTGCACTGAAATAACTAATAAGACGACCTCGGCTTAGCTACAGCACAACATGTTCATCAGGGAAAGCCAAGACAAAATACATTTATAATTTTTTTAATTTAAATTACAAATAACATTTATTATTTATTATTATTATTACTATTATTTATTATTGCTGTTGTTATAATAATTATAATAAATTGTATAATGTATTGACATTCAAAATATATTGCATACAGGTCTTCTGCTGTCCTCTAAAAAAAAAAATAAAGAGTTCAAAATAAAGTAACTTCCCTGAACATGCATTATAGACTCAAAATGCAAAGGTAAAGCCTGAAAAAGTCACGTTTTTGATCAAGAAAGTGCATGCCTGCAAAATAACATTTTAATATACAGTACTAGCTCACCTTTCATCTTGTCAAATGAGCTTTAAGTAAACCCTGCTAAGAGAAATCCATTATAATGAAATCAGCATATACTCCAAATATATAATCTCAGCACAGATGTGTTACATTTTCCAATGCATCAGGGTTATTTATGACTTGCCATTATAAAAGCTTGAATAATTTATGACATTCAATTAATGCAGTGCCTTCCATGAGCTTTCAGTTTGTTTTTTGGTCTTTTTTTCTGAGATCTGCTGATACGCACATGCCCAAAATATGCAGCAACGCCATTTAGGCTGTTAGAGCAGGCTTGAGACTGATTTATGGACATGAATTAAAAAGAATGAAAAATGTATGACTGCAATTTGTGGGAAGCCATAAAACTATTACTGAACTTTGGAGTTGCATTCAGCTCTTTTGTCTCTAAGTGAAGCAAGATGACTTAATCTTATGAATATATGAAAAAATATCTAAATTATTTTGCTCAAAAGTAAATAACAAAACTATAATCAAGCATACAAGAAATATTTTCCAGGGTATTATTTAGTGGAAACTGTAACCAATGTGGCTGTTTAAGGAGTCAACACCCTGTTTTCACAATTATGTGCTTGTGCATAAAACTATATAGGTTCCACTGCTACATTGACTGAGTGCCATGGCATGATTGAATGAAAGTCTATCCTTGACTGACAAATTATATATTAAGCTTTCTTCTGGTGGGGGGAAGCCAGGCATGTCAGTTACCCGCTACAGAAGAAGCTCCACTTGTCAATCTACTGTGCGCCTGGCTAAACAAGATCTGAAATGTTAAAGCCCTCCTGTATCAGAGCTTCACACTGATCCATGCACCTATACATCCAAACCATGTGACAGACATGAATCACTGCCTGAAATAAATGCCTGAATATCACATCTGGAGGTGAAACAAATTTGTTAAGTCCAGGAATGCTTGGGTGGATATGAAAGATATGAAGAAAAAATATGTGGCTTACTTGAGCATTCTGGCTGGGTTGGTCAACGTAATTATGTTTTTAATGATAGATATATATATATATATATCTTTGATATAATATACACACACATTACAATACTACACACACACCCCTTGTTAAAAAATTTTTACATATATATGAAATTGTTAAAGCAAAATATTTATTTGTTCTTAAAGGCTTTGTCAGTTTTGTATATAGTTTGTTTCATGTTTTTTGTATTGATCACAATTTTTTTTCCCAAAATTTTTGTTTTTTTAATTTTTGGGGGGGGTTTAAAAAAAAAATTTGTAAATTTATAATTATATAGATATATACATATATTATAATAAATTTATATATAATATATATATATTTATAAATTTAATTTATTAAAACTGGCATGCGAGTTTGAAACAACATGAGAAGTAAAATAATGGCAGTTATATATATTAATATATATATATATATAGTATATATATATATATATAATATACACACACACACACACACAATCATATATTATTATACACATATTATACACACACACACACACACACATATATATAACACACACACACACACACATATACATATAATATATATATATATATATATTTAGTGATCCCCCCTCAAACGATTAATCGTGATTGAATATATGTGTTTATACTGTATAGAAATACAAACACATATATTATTTAGAAAAATAGGTTTGGTTCTATCATTAAATATATTTATATAAATTAAAAATAAGAACATGAGTATATAAATGTATAAACAGTAATTTTTCAAAATATATACTGTGGTGTGTAATTTATATAATATAGATTATATATATGTATAAAACTGTATAACACATAAAAACACCGTACACATTCATATCTAATGTAACAAAGCTGCTATTTGTTTGCAGCAATATATATATCGTTGTGATAGATTTTTTGTTTTTTTTTGCCAAAGGAGAAACTAACTGCCATGTGAGTTTCAAACAACATGATGAGAAAATTATAAATTAATATATAATTTTATATTTATATAAATATGTTAATTTTATTTTAAAAAAAATTTCACAAATAATTTCCCCCTCTATCGAAGATTGCATTCACATTCACTAACACGTGAGTGACTGTTCTACTCTGGTTCAGTTTTTTGCACACATGCGTGTGACTGAGTCATTAATAAAGATGCAGCCAAATGCTGGCACAGGTCTGGGCTGCAGTATGCGGCTGTATGGTGCCTATATGTGCCTGGGAATGAGTGCAGCCGTCTCCTTGGCTCGGCTGGCGTTGATTGTGTATGATTAATGGTTAAAAGGAACAGGGAGAGAAAGGTCAACTTCTGGGTTGGAGTCAGAGCAGCTACATAGGGAGTAATTAAGACATTTGTGTAAGCATGATTAATAAGCCTGAGCTGACACTGTGTACTGTAAACAAGAGGCAACCAGATGGTTTGCCACGTACTGCATCTTACACTGAGATGGAAGACCGCCTAAATGAAAGCAAGCAGTGTAACCCCCCAGCACGAACATCCTGGTTTCATATGACCACACGAGAGAGAAGTCAACCTCACCTCAGAGTTGTTGATAAGTTGGGATTTACAGATCATGACGGAACAAAGGGACAACGAATGTCAAAGCAAGAAATGTTTCATGTCTTAGTGTGGCAGCATCTGTAGCTATCTAGCATTTGACATTAGATGACACTTGAGCGATCATTAGCATTGCAGTGAGGATTGACACACTGATCAGTTCTCCGCTGACCTTCTTTCCTAGATGATGGCCATGTAGGTGGTGTAAAGCACTCTTTCTCTCTCCATCATCTTTCTCTGCAGTCTTTCAGCCATGTGACCAGCAATATAGAGGGATTAGCTTCCGCATGTAGAGAGAAAGACTGGGAGACAGGTGTCAAAACGCTCCAGCAAGCAAAGCTAACGACCGCTAATCAGCTCTGTTGTTCTCTTGCAATCCACATCCAATTCACAAGTTTCATCCCACAAGAAACACAATTATGGTGGGTTTGAAGTTCAGTGTGTACTTACTCAACCGTCTCTTCGTGTAAATGTTAGTTCTTAAGAGAAAAGGGCTGAGATTTAGTCGAGAAACCAAAACAGAGCTCCTTGTCGGTCTGCGTGTGTTGATAGAAAGCAGTGATGGGCTTAATCACACAGGATCACAGCTCCAGAACACAGGACGTGGAAGTCCTGCTTGTAGAAATAAGACCTTTGAGCTGGATTTCTCAACGGGAGCTTAAGTATATTGTGAAATGCTAAAGGTCGTGAGCTGTGAGAAAAAAGACTGCTGATGAAGGGGGGAAAAACAGTTTAAAGGGGTCATATGATGTTGCTAAAAAGAACATTATTTTGTGTATTTGGTGTAATGAAATGCATTTATGCGGTTTAAGGTTAAAAAAAACATTATTTTCCACATACTGTACATTATTGTTTCTCCTCTATGCCCCGTCTTTCTGAAATGTGTCGATTTTTACAAAGCTCATCCGTCTGAAAAGCGAGGTGTGCTGTGATTGGTCAGCTATCCAGTGCGTTGTGATTGGCAGAATACCTCAAGCGGCCGGCGGGCTAGAGTGAGCGGAGGCCGGCGGGCTAGAGTGAGCGGCGGCCGGCGGGCTATAGTGAGCGGTGTCCGCGAATTACGACAAAGGAGCGGCGGCGGGCTTGCCGGCAACCACATGTGGCAACCCGGGTTTACTCCTCTTCGTCCCGGTGAAAGCCATTTCCAGCGCGAATTTGATGCATTTCCTCAGTGGACCAGCACGGATCAGCTCTAGGCATGATGAAGCAGATATCGTCCTCTTTTGGAAGGCCAAACAAAGTAGTCTCACTTTCACAACGAAACACAGCGGCGGCAGCAACAATACTACAGCAGAGCCTTATTTCTTTGCGTGAACATTTGGGCGGCGTTATGCAAATCTTCCCACATCGTGACGTAGACATGTGGGGGCGTGTTAGAACGAGCCGTTTTAGGTAGGCATGGTTGACTCTTAACTTTTATAAAGAATATCTCTTTGGATTTGAGACTTTAGTCTTTGCAACTTTACAGATCTTCTTTATGCACCAAGAGCTTGTAACACTTCAAAGAGAAAGGAAAAATTGAAATGGCATCATATGACCCCTTTAAACCAACCTAACTAAGGTGTTTATGTTGAAAGAATGGTCTCACAGGCTGGACAAGCTGTTGTTTTGCTGGTTAGCCATCATTTTTAGAAGAGTGTGAGTGTCCAAATCCCTTTTAAAACAACAAAAACAGACCAGCCTAACTAGATTAGACCAGACTGGGAGTGCAACTAACCATATCAACCATGTTTAAATTAATGAAACTTACAAAGTCATTTTTAAGTTATACAATTACTAGCCAATAATAACAGCACCATTACTAATGAAACAGAGACCAAAGGTGCAGTCACATTAGCAAAATATTGACTACAAAAAGGTCCATTGTCTATTGTCTATTTTCAAAGGTATAGTGTATAAAGCAGAGCTCACACACAAGTCACTTTCAAAACTAGCACCTTTCTGGTGGTCAATGCAGTAAATCTATGTAAACAACTTGAACCAGTTGCAAAATATGTGTGGGGGAAATCTTTCGCCCTCAAGTGAAATTACTTGCATGATTTTGCATGCAAAAACGCGATGAATATCAGTAAATGTGATCACACCTTATCTTAAATATGTGATACGACTAGGGCTGTACGATAATGATGAAAAACGCAATATACGATACAATTAACAATTTTAATTATATTTAAAACTGAAAATTACATAACCAACATGTTTTCCTGTTCTTTTGGCAGTAAATCATTTTATGTGCGCTTTCTATTCTCTATCTGTATCCACCTAAAACTTTAAATTTAATTCAAAAACTTATGAAAAGTCTAAGTTCCCATTATCTCATGCCATTGTGATATGAATACATAAAAATTTTACATTTCAATAATACCATATAATCGGTTAGTGTTTTGTATTAAAGGGGTCATGAACTGCCTTTTTTATTTTTTACTGTTCTCTGAGGTCCACTTATAACGCTATCAAGATTTTTACATCAAAAAACATCATAATTTAGAAGTAACAGGCAATTTTCTGTCCTGTTTTTGACTCATCAGAACGCTCTGTTTGAATAAGTGTGGCTGATTGCAGACTCGGAAGTAAATGCCCACTGCTATGATTGGCTAACAGTTGTGCATGTTTGACAGCATACATCCTTCATTGATGGACACATGAATACTGAGTACATATCAAACGATCTGTAATAACAGACAAAGCAATAATGATCACATAATAAAAACAATAACTCGCACTTATGTGGTGCTACATTACTGCCAGATCCAATATAGTCGGTACAGCATCGTCTTTTAGTTTCAATCTTTCTGAAAATCCTGTGTCGAATTGTGCCTTGTAAATGAATCAGTGATAAAATGAAGTGAACAAAGGACCAAGTTCTTACTGACGCAGTCTGGATCTTTAATAAAAATAAAGTTAATCAAATAAAGCTCATCATTTTGGTTTATGTAGACCTGTGTTTGCCTCATTATTTACACAACATGTGCGAATCAGTGGGCGGGGCTAAACAGGCACGCAGTGATGTAGAAGCATGCTTTGATCTTCTGCAGAGGTGGTGTTTAGCCACACTATTACAGCATAGAGTCGTACATTCAAGTTGTCGTTTTGGCAGATTTGGTTTCAAGATCAAGGGAGTTTTGATTTCTCAGTTCATGTCCCCTGAGCAAAGGTTCCACAACAAAAGACAATCATACCCAATAAAACATTTTATTTTTTGGTCTCAATGTTTTCACTCTATATAACCAGCATGACACGTCAAAATCATAAACCAAGCATCCTTCAAAATTTTTTGACACACAACAATGTCGACAATCAGGGCTGGTTAGAACAAATAATCACATTACTATGGAAGAGACATGATTTATCGCTTGACACTTTATCACGCCACGCTCAATTAAGATGGTGTAAGATGCGAGATGGCGTGCCAAGATGATCCAGTCCAATCAGTACATAAGAGGTACAAGAAAAATAGCTGACAAATTTTTTCACTAAGTAATGACAACCGCCACCAAAGTGGCATAGTTACCCATGAGCTGCAAGATCCCGCTCCCAGCCGTCACCCGACAGGAAAGAGGAGACGCACCCTAGCAAAGCATAGATCTGGGGAAGAGGAGTGCGGAGGCGTGTGAGGAGTGACAAAGAACAGCTGGGTGAACTCAGGGCCGATATGTGCCTCACATCTCCCAGCAGGAGTCAGTGCAGAACAGGGGGCTCGCACAGGCCTGGTGAGAGCATAACAGGGGCTGCCATTACACATCACACCCCTTTTATCCGGGACATCAAAATGGCCACTTTTACACTACATATGGATGCAGCGTTCTTCCATTCTCAAAGCTGGTAATCGGTTCCCAGAACATGAAAGGATGAATTAGAAACAGGTGTTCGGCGCTGGATATGTAAGCTTATTAAAAGCTTCACCAGCTGGAGATCACATACGCATGTGGGCTGATTCGGTCTGACATGCATTACATTTTTTATTTCAGAGATCTTTTTTTGTTTAATTTATTTGGTAAATGTCAGATTCATTACTGCCTTTTTTATCCACATTTATCTTGCTTCATTTCCATGATCCAAGCAGGATTGAGCAGGACATAAATCAACAGAGCCTATGATGGGAGGAAAAACAAATCCAGCTCCAGTTGGAAGCGTCAAAGTGTCTGTCTTCCCAGCACTCCCAGCTCTTGAATTAGCTTGGCTTCACATTAATTGTAAGTGAGTTTAGACATCAGGCCAGTGCTGTTCCACACATCAACAGGCCTGAGCCGGAGCAGGTCTGACAGCCACCAAGCAGAACGCTTTTGTCTTTATAAGGTCCGCGAGGAGGAGAAGAATGGGGTGGCTACAATGACACAAGCAGATAGGCTTCAGATGGCCTGAAATCATAGCAAAATTCAAGGCAGAAAAACAAGGCAAAGGACCTTGCAGAGGTGCCAGGGTGCAAACAATCACACGCACCGTGGATCCCCGCCAGCGCCGGTAGGGTGGCAAGTGTGTGCGCGCACATATATGCGATCCACCTCCAGCTCGAGATAATTGTGCTAAAATGCTTTCGTTTCAGTTTGAACCTCTAGGATGCTGATTTGGGAAGAAAAAAGGAACACTTACAAAGAACATTTATCAAAAGAGAAGGGCCGCTCAAGGAGCGTTTGGGGGCCATCACCCCGATGCTCCAGAGGATGATGAAAACCAGGGCTTTGCACTTCCTAATAAAAAGTCTGCAGTAATGTTGGCTGAGTGTCTCATTTGGAAAACTGTTTGTCCTTTTGTCCTGTCCAAGTTTCTTAAACTGCTGTCAGCTCAATTGTTCTGCCGGAGCAAAATTATTATGCACCTGTCATCAGCAGAGAGGAGGGGGGGCTGGAAAACTAAAATAATGAAATGTGAGCTGTTAACCGCTCGACCCAGATGAGAGAAAAATCACAGGATGACGAAATATTTCTTACTCCGCATAGAAATGGGCCCAAATGATCAGTTTTGCAGGCCTGAGAGTGTATCACATTCTGTCAGCACTTCACCATGCACTCTCAGATGACCAAAACAATGAACCAGTTTATCCTGGGTAAATCCCTTCAGTATCTTTAAGAAAATATATGAAGCGCTTTTACATACAAGTATGACGTGCATCGTACATGGTAAACTAACTATGGCAGCTACACAAGAAATGTAAATATTTGACCTGATAATCCAATAAATGCACATCAAAAATTTGGTCAAAGTTAGGGTGAATTTGATTTATGTTGGTGTATTTCATAACTAATTTTCAGAAAACACCAGACTAAAAAATTAAAAAATTCTGCTTGATCCCAACAATCCAACAATTATTCTCAATCAACAATCAACAGATAAACAGTAGAGATTCCAATTTTATATTGAATACATTGAAAATAAACCACTAAAAAAATAATTGCTTTAAATGCTACAAGTGAAATTTGGCATCACATTCTTATAATGTAGTATGAAAATGGATATTTTGACAGTTGCAAGATTAAATTTAACAATGTTATTAAATTAAGTTTTTAAAAGATTAACTTCAAGTGAGCATAAATTTATGATTTCCTGTAGCTCAGTAGAGTATGGCACTAGCAACACTAACAAAGCTAGAAAAAAATAGTCACTCGAACCCAAAACTAGCAAGTAGGGAAGTAGCTATGCACCCCGAGCCAGTTGAAAATCGATACAAATATGACAATTTAATTCAAATGAGAAGTTAAATGAATCGCAATACAATTGGGGGTAGCAGAAGTTTATATGAGTATCTCAGGGAGAATCTGGGGGGACTTGTCTTTAGGAAAGTTTATACAATATTTTCTTTTCATCTTGCCTCTGTATAATGCATATTAAAGTATAATATTAAAGTTCATACACGCAGCACTGGGTTACAGAGGAACAAGGAAACGCTGTATCACTGCTGTATCATAAGCGCCCCCCGCGGTCAGAGAGTGAATTTGCATCTCACGCAGCCTTCTGCGTTTTCTGTTATGTGCAGATATGTTTTATGTAGTATAGTTTCACAAAACCAAAGTCAGACTGTTCTGTTTTTGCTTCAAATTTTGAAATTATCCAATCTAATTTAGATTAAACACAGCTCATGCAGCATGTATGCAGCATCTTTGTTTGGATCCTGATTAAAATACAATGGTTGCCCCAAATTTTAAATGGAAAGAGCACAGGCAAACCTCAGTTTGTTTATATGAAGAGATTTCTTTGTATTATTTTACTTATTTAATTTGGGGTTTGTTTTAAAATTTCAATTTAGTTTTGTTATTTGACATTTTAATTTCACAAAGAAATGTAGTACAGCATTTAGTTTGATAAATAATAAAAGGACACATTTTCATTTATCATTTTTTCTTAAATCTAATCGTGTAAAAAAAAATAAAAAAAAGTGAATAAATCGTATCGTGAATTGTTACATCCGTACTAGAAAGTCATGGGTTCGGAGATATATCATAAGCCCATAACGGATATAGTATATTCCATAATCAAAACACTACATGTTCACTGTAAGACAGACACCAGAGAGATATTGCAATTGTGTATATGAATTACTGATGAGTTTGACTAATGAACTCCTACAGTCTGATAGTCACACAAAAAAGATGTTTTAAATTTACTGAGACAATTTCCCATTTTGAATTCGTAGCGCACCTGTGAACAAGAGTGAGCTCAATGACTCTGTCCATATTTAACGTACATTTGAGTGTTTCCAGGCCACTAAACTTAAAGGCAGATAGAGATTGGAGTCCGTTTAATCACTATAATTTGTGGTAAAAGTGACACTGTAATAATCGTGTGATTTATGAGTCCATTCTGATCTATTTTTATAGGTAATCAACCTTAAACGTGTAGCAGGAGTGTCTGAACTGAGAAGAGATTAATGCTGTTCCTTTACAAATTACTCTTCAGCGTCATTAAGGCCTTTTAGTAATGATACCTTAAAAGTTCATGGGCCCTAGATTAGATAGAAGTCAAATAAAGGACTATGAATGACTACTGGAAGTTAAAGGACAGCATGTTGTGGGCACTTTTAAATGCAACTTTTATTTTCAAGAAATCAAAAAAACAATGTTTTTAGGCCCTCATAGTTATATATATATGTATATCTCATTATTTGCTCACCCTCTTCACTTTAAAATATTATTTTTTTAAAAACTTGTAAATAAAGATTATTGGACTACATTAAAAAAAAGTTAAAAAAAAAATATAATATATTATATTCTATTTAATTCAATATTTTCCTTGCTGTTTACTGGTAATTATGTGAATTTTATTAGTAGTTTCAGAGTAAAAAAAAGTTTCCAAATCTATTGTTTTTCAGTGTTGTTGTTCTAAGCCTGTATGTTCATATGCTGTTATTTTTTTGGGAAAGACACACACTCACACACACACAAAAAAAACAGTTGTAAATCTCAAATAGATCTCAAAATAGATGTTATCAAAAGTAGTTATGCCTATCGTGCAGTTTAGGTTGGCAAATAATGATATCTTTCATTTTTGGTGAATTGTTTCTTTAAGAACCACCTTTGCCTGAAAAAGCAACATTAAAAAACATTAACAGAAGTGAATAGAAGGCAGAATGTGCTGTTGTTGTGAGCAGCAGGGGTGGTGCCAGTCCAAAAGTGCTCATTCTGACTGTTTTTGTTGACAGCCCAACGCTGCGACATCCTCCTGGCAAAGGTTCGGCCATCACTTTGATCTCTCAGGCTCCTAAATCAACTGCAGACAAAGTTCACACACAGGTCAGCAGAGTCATCTGATCATCCATTCCAGAAGAAACCACTTCATGACAGTCATACCCCACTGCTGTCCCCCTGTCATGCAAAGTTCACACAATGACAGACCAAACATGCACCTTTTCCCACTTCTCTGGGCAAAACATGCTTTACTAAACAACACACTCATGAATTTCCACAAAGAAACATCACATGCAAACGCAGCCACGGGGGGCATGTAATTACTAGGTGTGTTATAAGTGTTATATGATTCCTAGCGCCAAGTAATCTAAGGCAGATCTAACAAAAGTGAATTTATACATAACTTTCAGACAGGACACAAAAGGATTTCATAGCATTACAACAAAAGTCATAGCAAACAATGCAACACAGCTAAACTAACATTTTCCCTCCCAACGTCATCCAACCCACATACTTCATCTGCGTTGTTGACATCGTGCTCTTAATGTACAATAAAGCAGCAATTGTTAAAAATACAAAAAAAATGCATCGCTTTTAGTTGAAGTTCCTACGGGACCAATTGTTACAAAACAAAACCGGTTCGCTTGTAATTCTGGTTCCTTTGGGATGTTTAGAGGCATCAAACGCAGCGCCATTCATGATGTAGCGTCCTTTATGGTTGAAGCAAAAGAAAAGATCCAATTAATAGAGCATATCAATCTGATAACACTGTCACAACATATTCCTCTTGATTCATTACAGTGCAGGTCCTAGTCCTCCCTGGCAGCCCGTGTTGCCTAGTAATTACACTTCTTCCTTTGACAACCTGCATGATTGTTTTCCTAACAGTATATTACTTCGTTAGTACTTTCCAATGCTGGTTATTTTTAAACTGTCACTTTTGCCAGACTCATCCTGATTTGCACTCGTCTGTTTATCATAACAATCATTAATAACTGTCACTCTGTGTCATCAATATAACAGGCTCATTCCCTCATTAGCATGTCCCGGCGTTTGTTCCGCCGAGAGCCCGGGTATTTTCTACCAACAGGCCCAGCCAATTACTCTGCCGAAATGGAATCGCATTAATCAAAACTTAACAAGGTGGCAAATTTAAAGATATCAGATTGCAGGAGACAGCACAAGTAATATGTCACTGTCAGGGGTGCTATGTAGGTATGCGTGGCTGACACTAAATATATCCCCTCGCACAGGCCGCGTGAATTTTGACGTTTCATATGATCTGACAACTATCAAAGCGAAAGGCCGGAGAGGCCCTCCAAACGGTCACCTTCTGGTGTCTTGTGCCTCATTCTGGTAAGGACAGTGAAAAAGAGAGAAAGAGAGATAGTAGTAGTAGTACACAATAAGACCTGAAACACAAATGGTCACAAAAGTGGACCATTTTATAACAAATGCTCAGTTTTATCAACAAAAGGAGGCGCTTAACCTTTAGAAAAATGCTAATCATCAGCCTCAGGAGGTCAAAATAAACATGCACTGAGCTGTGTTATTTTACATTTATTTATATATGTCGAAATGCTCTGATTTTACTTGTTTTCCACAATAAACATTAAAACATGAATATGGAAAAATAATTAATATATATAATATATCTATATATATATTTTTTTTTTTTTGAACAGATAAAAAAATTAACAGGGGTTGCAAATGAGCCTAAATTCAGTCCGAAAGGGGGTTTGCATTCTATGAAAAAAATAATATTCCAATTAAATAAGTAAAATTAATAAATACATTACAATAATTTTGGTATACAGGGTTGAAGTGTGAGCATGATGAATAAGTTTAAGACTTCGACTTGGTGTTTAAATAAAAATGTACAGAAATAAATAAATAAATACTGAGTATCATATTTTACCTAAATCTCCATCATGCAGCAAAATGGTCCAATAAAATGACTTCTTGCGTTTCACAATTTATTTTATAACAAATATATGAAATCTGTTTGTTAACATGATCTAAACATATATTTTGGTAAAAAATTTAGTACTTATAAATAATTTACACTCATTTGACAGATTGTCAAAATTATGACAAGGACGCAAGATGTTTGGCTCAGTAAAGGAGAGAAAGGACCTCGGAGGTGGGTACTAACCAAAAAAATAGGGGGGGGGGTCAGACAGTTAAACACAATCTAGCTAGTTTACTGTTTATGTTAGGCATTAGATATGTAACACAAGCTATTATGGTCTCACAAAAAAAGGATTACGATTTGTTCCTTAGCTTACATAAAAGTAATGAGACACCAAAATATAGCCTATTCACACCAGAGAATAAGACAAAATGCATGGGAAAGCAAGACAGCTAAGGAGCGAGAGAGAGAGAGAGAGGCTGGGCAAGAGAGCGAAAGGGGAGGGAAAGAAAAGGTTGAGCGTGTCTGTGAGAGCCAGCAGGCGGCAGTTCATCATGTCTGCCTTCACAGAGACGTTTTCTTTTACACTTTAAATGATGATACTCATCAATCACCGGCTGACAGCTGCATCAAGCCAGCTGCAAACATGCAAAGGCCAGCAGTCTGAAACATGCTGACGCCACCCATCGCTGCATAGAAAATAATCATTCAGCTCAGGCTCCACACTAGATTTATTTTCTCATATACGACCCTCTCTCTCTCTTCCTCTAGACACTGTAAAATAAATACCATCCATTTCACTGGAACAATATGCAGGGTGCTGGCGGGACATGCTGCTCGATTGGCACATGCAAGAGTTAACGATTATGCAGCTGGCAAAAAGCGAAGAGGACTAAACCTAATCAGGTAGGCCCGAGAGCCAGGGACGCTCCTCTCGCGAAAAGAAAGCTCAGTGTCACCGCAGTTACATTGACGTATACTGTGACTTTGGAAATGCATCATGTACTCGAAACACTTTAGGTCAGAGCTGGGAGCAAACGGATTGAATCTTAACAGGACAATATATGCATAAATTTAATTACACGCAACTAACGAAAGCAGTAGGAATGTTTCAAAATCAGAATTTAACGACGCCTCATGATTCCCGCACGAAACATTGCTGTATAGTCGCAGCAAATGTGCTCGGACGCACTCATGGCATTTAAACACAGCAAAACAGCCACAGTTTAGAGAGCGCAATGAAGGCTATTAGCAGTAAAGGTTATTCATGCACTGCACACACACACACACACACACACATGCACTGTCCCCAACTGTTTCCCGATTAATACCCACCATCCCTCTCCATCTTTCCATTTCGCAGAGAAGCGATTGCTCATTTTTTAAGGGGAGCTTGTGGAGCAGATGGATGCGAATTCAAAGTTTCCTGATCTTTAGCAGAAGTTATGGAGGGTTATCTTTGGCTGTATATCTCTGGGTTGGCAGGCCTCCCCTGGCGATGAAGGATTAAGCACCGCAGCTGTCTCTCCCTCCGAATGATGCAGTGCAGCACTCGCCGACACGACAGCATCACTTAATCTTAATGTCCGCTCCTCCAGCGTGGCCGCGCAGGACAAAGCCAATCAACATCACATGCCACGAGGATGGACCTACTGCTTGGCCCTGGAGTCTCTCACCCGCACCGACCGATTAATCAACTTCAGCCAGCCCAATCCCAGAGTTCACTTCTCTCACGGCACAGCTGAGCTCGCCACCGTGATGTATAGGACGGGGGGCTGGCGTACTCCACAACACTTATCAGACTGCACATTATGCATAGCTTTGTATTGCTGAGAGAAAGGGATCAGGGAAGAAGAAAGAGGCGGTATTGAATGCTTACACCTTATTTCTGTCATGGGCCACCTATTTGTTGTGTTTAAAAAGATATCTGACCAATAATGCCGAAAAAAGTTTAAGGAGGGCTTGGGGTTTTGGAATAATGACTCGCGCTCATTTCGACAAATTGCATGTGCGGAGGACCATTACCGTGATTTAAATTCAATATAATAACAGAGTATTAAAGGAGACAACATTTCCCCTGATCCCTGCATATTAACTACTACTTCTCGCTCTCAAAACATACAGGATAGCCGAGCGAGCGCTTTCTTAATTGTATCAGCTGAAGCAACAAACTGGAAGACGGTGGTCGTGTTGTTTTTATTCCTCCGCTTCGAGGCCCGAGGTAAATTCAAAAGAACACAAATCGCGCTTGGTAATTCACCTAAAACAAATATGACAAGTATTAAATGCAAACAGCTGCAGAGGAAACGACTATATCCCTGAGAAAACGCAAGCAAATATCTTCGTTTACCCGTCCATCCCCTTGAGTATGTTTACATCGTCACAGATGATCTGGTGCATGCTGGAATATATTACTTCCATAAGTTACCCTCAAATGAAGACAGCGCTATTGCGCCACGACGTTTCCTCCATTTCAGTCAAGATTAAGAGCATTCAGGCATTCTCGGCTCTGGAATGGTATGCAACATTAAAGATGTAGAGGAGCCTCCGGTGTCCTCTATGGAGGGTGCACCTGATTTAGTAGAACCGATTTAAAGCTGGAGGAATCCGACATTACCTTTGAAGACGCTACATAATGTCAGCAAACAAGCTATAAAACACTGTAATGGTGCCTTATATTTGGACATAAGTTTCTCGGGGCAGTTAGCAAACACTGATGCTAGGAGATGTGCATTGTTATCACTATTTCCCAAAGAGTCTGCTTCAGTTTTGTTTTTTTTTAAGCTAAATAAAAAGCTGTTTTTATAAAAGGCACATTGCATTTAAATGCATTTAAGTTGAGACTCATTTGAGTGAATAAACTGGAAGCATGATGACTGCAGTGGCTCAAATATTTATGTAATTTATCGAGCATGAACACGCAGGATTTCTGATGTATGTTTTTTGGAATTTAATGCTAATTCAACTAACAGTGGAACACTTACGCATCTGTCATTTTTCATCTGCATACATCTAGTGGAAGGTTAAATAATTTATCCGTTGCAATATGATAGCCACAGAGCAGCTCTGGTCATTTACACATAGTTAGGTTGTTTTTGCAGGGGTAATTGCTTTTGGCAACAATGCAATCTGCTGCTAAAACAGCAGCAATAACTTATTTAATATTGTTAACTTTGGCTCCAGGAGTACTCAGACTGCAGTATCTGATCCTAGACCAGCTGCAGTGAAATGGTTTCCATTCACAAACACCTAAGTATGTTCCACAAAGGGGTTTGGACCTAAAACAAAACCAACTAAAGAGTATCTAACCCGGCAGAAATCTGCCTGACGAGAAGGTCTTAACGTAGGTCATTTCCTCACAACTGAACTGTGGGGTCTCATTAGTAACACAACAATCGCCGGTATGGCGACGCAAGCTTTTTTTGTGCTCGGCTATATTACAAAGCTGAGGTCATTTAGGGTAAACATGGTGCACTACAGAGGAAATCTGGAAACAGATGAAAAGAGAACACTTACAAATGGCTTTTAAAGAGATAGTTCACCCGGAAAAATAAATATTCAGGCATCATTTACTCACGCTCATGTCTTTTCAAATCCGTATTGAGTTATTTCTTACATAGAGCACAAAAGTTCTGAAGAATGTCCTGGCCACTTTTTTCCATTACAATAAATGACACTGAAGCTTTCAAGCTTCAAAATGATTACAAATTTCATTTTTTGGTGAACTATCCCTTTAAAGCAAACTCTCCTCGAGTTAGCTGGTCGAGGACACTTACATCCTCCCTCTAAAAGAGACATGTCATCCTTGTAACCTCTGTGCCAAGTGTGGATTTGTCAATATTCCAGCACTTGGCTGATTGCTGTCATTACAGCTTTAAATGTTTCAAACCATCTGTGGCCAGTGTAAAATATGCTTTTTCAGTCCAGTCTGGCATTGAGTTCATATCATAAAAAGAATCAACATAATTGGCAATTACAGGTCCCTAATTTGGCTGTAAAACTGGGAGAGGCCAAGAGGACAGGGATGGCAGAAAGAGGTGGAATATTAAGCCACGGCAGCTGGCAGTGCCCCCATACACACATTCCCAGGCATATGGAGCTAGGACATTAAAAGAAGAGGATGGTGTTTTGCATGCATATTTTTGCTTCAGAGGTAACCTTGAACAAAACCGCATTTAACACAAACAAAAGCCCCAAACCCAAAACCAAATCTAACATTTATTTGTGCTTTTCAGCAAATTAAATGATTAGGGACCGATTTTAATATTCAATCATTATGTTATGGTCCTGTGCAGAAAGAGACATTCTTCATTACATTCTTTGCCAATCTTTAAAGATTCCATGATGTCCAGCCAAGATTTCTACTTCCTGCAGCAGCAAAGCAAGCCCATAATAAGCCTGGTCCACATGCTTGACACTGGAGATGGAGGTGTTCTTCTGCTCAAGCATTTTTTCACCAGTCATACTACTGATCCATTGGTCCAAAAGTTCCAGTTTGGTTACAACACTCCATAAAACATTTGTCCAGAACTCCACAAGTCTATCCAGATGATCTATAGCATATTCATATGGCATTTTACATTCTTCTTGGTCAAAAGTGGCGTTCACAAGAAGGCCATACTAAATGTTTTTCACTCCTTTCATCAGGTCCTCTTGCAAGTCTTTGGCAGTATATAGAGTGTTTTTCTCAATTGTTCCGATTAAACATTTTATTGCCCTTGCTGATATTGTGCTTTTCCTTCAACACCCTAAAAGGTTTTCTGGTACAACACATTCTTAACTCATGAATAAGGCTGCCAGCTGTGTCTCTAGGAACCTTCGGTGTCTTAGAAATCTTCTTGCAGCCATAGGCTTTCTGATGTAACAGAACAATTTCTTCTCCGTAGCCTTTGTGAGAGCTCTTTTGACTCAGCCATATTTGCTACTCAACTTTAGCACATGCATGGGCAAAATGTATGAATGTGTAACAGCTCAAGCTAATTAAGGCTTTTTAGAGTCTCCAAAGGCTTAACTGTGTTTTAACACAATTTCTTAGCCTACTGCACAAATAAGTCTTAAAAGCAGCAATGTTGAACAGGGGTTGAATAATTATGACATAGCTCTGTTTACCAACAACAACAAAAAATCTAAAAAAAATTAAAATAAAAAATAAAATTGCATTACATATTGACATTATGACTTCTAATATTCCACTAAACTGTTGTAGATGCAACTGAAAAATCCTCAGCTTACTTTAAAAAATTACTACAATCGCTGGGGGGTTGAATACTTCTGATTTCAGTTGTACATATACATGTGCATATAGTAGGTAATCCAGTGAATGGCAGCATGTCTATTGGTTGACATTTCTACAGTAGTATACACGCCACACAGCTGCATTACTAATTCTAAGATCATCAGCAGCCGTTCCTTCAGTCCACTTCGGCGGGACCGCGGGGCTGTCCGGTAATGATTTGTTCATGGAGCGAGTCTCTCCCAGTGACTACTTCATTAGAGCACGGCCCATTTGGCGGCATAATGCCAGCGCCTGCCTGAGTCCCCGCTAACACAGACATCATCAATTCGCAGCACATGATAAAGGCCTGTCACATCCACAACATTATTAATTAACAGCACGCTGAGGTGAAATTCAATCAGGCCAGGCCGTACGCATCTCCTTAACAGGTTATGCAAATCCCACTCATTCTGCCAGTGACCATGTACGAGACGGCAGTGTGAGACTCTACTCACACTTATTACTGTAATAAGAGGCCCGATAACATCGGAGGGGGTGGGGGCGGCCGACATAATGCCTATTTAATTAGAATTAGACGTATGGCTTAAGGAAGAAGGGAGAAGATAGACAGTAATGACTCGAGGGAAAAATAGAAGGGTGAGGAGACACAATGAGATCATTTCACTACTTGAGGATTAATATTAAAAGAGTACTCCGTCTCTTCACATAAATCACTCAAATATGGGTGTGCGGCTCACCGTATCCATGTCTCATCAAAGACTAAATATCCTCTCATAACATATTCCTTACAGATAATGTCATGCTCAAACCCCATTAACAGGAAATGACTTTTTTTGGTCAAAGAAGATATAAGGCTAACTTGTAACAATACGACACTAATGGCGGTCGTTTCGCCGACTTGCTCCTTCAATATGTGCGGATCTAAAAGGTGATCAATCTTCGGTCATTTTAATCGTCAAAAGTTGAGGACAAACATTATGGGCTGCCTGAACAGTTTTATTATGGCACTATGAGAAAGGCCATGTTTTACTGCTGATACTGAGCAACATGACGCTGGCGTGATATATCACGGTAAATGTACACTCGCATGAAATCATATATGTGGATGCCTAAATCGTCGATTCCATCAAAATATCTCCCTCCACGAACCAAATGCATTTATTCCTGATGCTACAAACACATGCATTTTTCATGCTGCTATAAAAGCATTGTCAGAGGAGCTGCGTCGGCCTGCAGATGCTAATTGATCTGGCCCTTTATGAGTGTGAAACAACAGGAGCAATGCTACAAAACTGTCATCTCAGCCTCTTTCCCCTAATGCAGCCATAAATCCAGGCGCCGTCTAGCAGTCAGATGTTTTCATTACCCCATATCAGTTTTATGGAATTACTGACATCTGCATGATTCAGTAATTGTGGGTCTCTATTGTGGGTCTCTATAAGTTGAAGCGGCAATTTTGCTCTCTATATTCCCGATCAATTCCTAGTCCCCTGGGCAGGACAGAGGGATGCGATATTGGAAAACTCAGAGCGAGGATAGATTGCAACGGTTATCTGTTGACGGAGACAAACAGCTTAATCCGGCCCAAATCGGTGCGGCTGGCACAGATTGTTTTTTACAAAAATGTAAATTGTGTTGTCAAAATCAGTCATCTTCATGCACGTAGCCTAACAAGAGCCACTTTAAGCGCACTGCGTACGAGTGCTGATCTGGCCTTTATAAACCCTCCGGGACAGAGACACCACAGTCTGTGGATAGTGATAAAATATAACATAGCTTGTTGTAAATTAACTGCAACCTGAGCTTTTGCTGAACCGAGACTTTTTCAATTATTAAAATCATTTTAAGCATTTTTGGATTGAAAAAGTATAATAAAAGTATTCAATTAAGTTGAGGAAAATATAACAGTGAACCCACAAATACAAACATTAACGCATTCAAGCGGCAGTTCTATTGATAATAAAATATAATCAAGTATTTAAAACCAAAGTGTAATACCTGATTCTGTATCTCTTTTCTGTCTATTACAGTGACTGCAAGGTAAACAAAACACCCGTCACCCACCACAAAGAAAGAGGCATTTCTTCAGCCGTGCACAAATCAATACGGCTCAGCTCGTGTTTGAAAAGCCCCATATCTTGATAATGATGGTGACTCACGGCCAGTTATAATTTCCCTGTGAAGGAATATTATGGTGAAGGAGGTGGTCAGGTGTGGTAGTGTAGGTGGCAGTGGGACCGGAGCTGATGGGGCTTTAGTATATCTGTCAGTCTCAGTTTGGGAGGCCGAAAGGGAGGCTCGAGGGGACCAGCGTGCTATATATATATATATCTCTATTACATCTGATGGTCACTCCGCTGGCCTGTTGTTTATTCTCATTAGCTCAGACAATGGGAACAATCTGGTGCACATATCTATCCCTACTGAAGTCGGTATTGTGTGCAGCCCATTCTCTGAACTGTGGTCACTGTATCCCTTCATATCAAACAAAATTTCTAATAGACTGTCTTGAAACTAAGGAGGTACATAAAGACTGTCTTCTGATTGGCTAAGCAATAATGGCCGATACAAACCAGTGTTATTTTAGTATCATTGATACACAGTTATAGTTTTTGTTAACATAAAACCTAGTAAAATATTATGTTTTCACTTTAATATCAAGTTAATATATTTCTCATTTTTGTTTAACATGAATTAAACATTTCATTTCAGTAAACATCTATTTTGTTTCAAGTAACAAAAATGGTTTTAAAAAAGTGGTTTTAGTTTTTGTTAACGATAATAACCCTGATACAGGAAAGCTGTTATGACTTATAACCAATAAACAGCCAATATCAATATTCTATTTTGCCAAAATACATTTAAAATGAATAATTTGAAAAATAATCAATTAAAAAATTTGTATGTAAAATTTAGGTGTCATAACATTATAAATGCATAGTATGAAATGAAATTATATTTGCTGAAGATTACATTCAATAGTGTTACTAAATTATTAGCATTTTTAAAGATTAACATGTCAGACAAGGGCGAAGGTAAATGCAAAAATAAAAGAAATGAGCTAAATAAATAAATACATACATAGTGAACATACCATCCATAGATAGATAGATAGATAGATACACACATTTATTATGCATACCAAAGTAGGAGTTTATATGAAATTAAAAACTCAACTTGTACTCACAATGGTACAAATTCTTCAAATATCTAGAGCAACCAGTTAAAGAATAAAAGGCCATTCCGCAGGTCTTTCACTTTGGATGGAGACACCCTGCTTTATTATCAGTCTGAATCTATTTCTACATTCGAATTAGCGTCTGAGGCGCAGTGAGAGAAGAAAAAAAAGCCCCTGACAGAAAGGCAAAAGCGTGAGGCCTTTGCTGGTGTGGGCTGCGAGAGAGAAAAGCAAGCCTTTTGATAGGCCGCTGCAGACAAGGCAGTTGAGAGAGAAGCTAATGGCCATGATTAATGACAAAGGGCCAGAGGAGAGCGGGGACACAGCCGCTACATACATCATCCCTCCCCATCAGTCAGAGCACCTCCCTGGACCCTCTCTTTCTCACTGTCTCCCTCGCTCCCTCTCTCTTGGTCTTATCTCTGCTCACTCCCTCGCTCACAGCGCTCTCCCTCTCTCCCCCCACCCGAAAAGAAGGAAAACAAGTGACAAAGGGGTGATAAGGTGAACAAGAAAATGGCGTGTAAAATAAGCGAGAGATATTCCGAGGAAAGAGGAGAGAGAGAAAACAGCACTCCGATTTCAGGCGACTTGACTCTTCCTCGGCTGAAGCCCCCATTCTCAAGGTCTTATCTGCCATATGGCTCCCCTGTTTAGATGATTTATTAGGTGCAGAAAAGCACTCTGATAAATTTTAGCTCGTTCTGGCTGCGTAGGCAACCCACGGTGTCAATAACGAAACTCAGGCCACTTTAATGAAAACTTTTAGTACCGAAGGGCTAACCATTTATTTATGAGTCACTATAATATTACACTGGCAAAAAAATTTATCTCCCCTTCTCACGCACGCTTTGACTGCGAATGGCGGCACGCAGATCATCTCCATATGTCAGTACCTCTCCTTCACCCTGCTCCTAACACATCAGTGCTGGATTTCTGCTTAATTGAAGCATTCAGCTGTTTACAACTCACACAAAAACAGCAAGAGTTTATTTACGACCAATTAAAGTTACCATTTTGAGTGAAGGCAAACCATTATGGATTTCAGCCTCTTTGATTCTAATTAGTTGGTGTGTTCAGGTTTTGTTTTACACAGCTGATTTACAAGGGGGCCTTGCAAATAAATTTCCCATCAACAGCAGATGCTGGTTCCCAAAGAAACGCAACTTGCAAAGGGAGCGATGGAAACAAACAATGCGATTACGCCATTTTGCTTCGGCTTTACTCGCTTAAAGGAATTACAGAGCAACAAATGGTACTACTGCAGACGTTTTGATTTATTCGCATATCACCTCATTAAAATGCTTGTCTGTCATCGGACTCTGTTTCTCTGTCCATTAAAGAACTTACCACAGACTGGGTGTCTGACTTTAATGGGCCAACACACTTCACTTTCAGTAGGTTTTCCCCCTTTTAAATAACCACATATTTCAGTCTGCATTTTCGCGCGCACTCAAGACAGAAAAGCAGCACGCAGATCATATTCTACATTTTAATCTTTCACTGAAATAAGACCAATATTCAAAGCGTCAGCTACAAACTGCAAAGATTTAACCTGATCTCTGACATAAAGATGTATGTTTGTATGCATGTATTTATTTATTTTAATCTGTCCCTTTAAGGGTAGTCAAACATTCCAAGGATCTTAATTTAAAAGTATGTATAAATATGTATATATTATATACCTAGATAACACACCCACAAAATATTTTTGGTTTTGTTTACCAGGCGTGTATTTATTTGATCAACCATGAAGTAAAACAGTAATATTGTGAAATACCATTACAATTTAAATTAACTGTTTTCAATTTAAACATATCTTAATGTAATTTATGCCATGTCAGTGTCACGTGATACTACCTTCAGTAATCACTCTAATATGTTTGACGCTCAAGAAACATTTCTTATATTATTTAACCATGTGAAAAAGTGATTCTTGCAGCTTATATTTATTTGTGGAAACCCTGATGGGAAATATTTTTTCAGATTTTTGATTCACAAACGTAAAAAAAAGAACACAGGATTATCTTTAAAATTGTATTAAAAAAAAGTTACAATTGTTAATAGAAGAGTAGGCATATTGTCCCTTTTGGACTTTAAATGCATCCTTGCTGAATAAAATAATTAACTGTTTTCCAAAAAAATTTATGATACTATAATATATAACATACATATGTAAATTGGACTACTACTACAGGTCATAAAGATCCTTCTTTTGAGCTTGACAGTCTGAGTACATACAGGTATTAAACTTACATAAAAAAAAGTAAACAATGTTTGTGTGAACTATTCCTTAATCAGATACAGGGCTGGCACATTTGTGATACCATCAATCTGCTACAACTATTGTGAGTGGATAAACAAACTGAGTTCTAAGATATAAAACATCCTTGTAGTGCAACACACTTTACTTAAGATGTGTAAATGAAGTTCTTAACAATTAACAAGCATTAGCAAGTGAATGCAAGCTCAGCGTAAAACAAGGGATATTTGCAACCCAAAGCATTCAAACAATAAAGACTAGCCCTTTTAAATGGGTAAACTTCCTCAGATCAAAAAGGTCACTGTATATACATCAATGAGATCAAAACCATTGATGTCGGTTTTAAAATAAATGTAACGCCGCATAACAACTGACTGAATACCTGAAACTACTGAATCCAAAACAAGAAGAAAAAACCCACTACAGCAGTACAGCCGCAGACAAAATGCTCTTTAACAGATAAATGTGTGAAAATGCCCCACAAATTTCTAACATGAGGCAGCTGAGGACAAAATAACCCATCTCTTTATGTTCCGCACTGGCAGATTTTAACTTATTTGCGGCGCTCGCTCGTTGTAATTAATATTGCACAGGAGCCTGCATTGTCATTTTTCAAATAATTTCCCTGGAAATGTTCTACACCTCTTAATGGCCTCGCTAATGCTGTAGCTGTCATGTTTTGGACAGCTGCGCTTTTGCAAGACAAACTCGGGCTGCGTCATGCCCCTCTCTCAGCGGACACCTCCCGCTCAAAGGCACATAGGCCAGGCCGACCAGCTGCTCACGGCGATATGGAAATCTTTGATTAATTTTTCACCTCTTGGTACCGACTGTTGCTCAAGTGTCACCTTCCCGCTCTGTCCCCGAACGGCAGTTTTTTTTTACTCACTTCCACCGATGATAGATCAGTTAACCGCTTCCAAAAAAAAGGGGAAAAAAATCATAAGGCTAATTAAAGCAAAAGCAACACAACCCAGATGTGTGTGGAGAAGAGGCTGGATGTTCGCCAACCTGCTCTAGCAGGGAAATCAAGGCCTCGTCGCTCAAATTAGCCGGTTCTCAAACTAAATTCGGTGAACGTTTGTGTCAGTTTTCTCAGACAACATTAGCAAAGGTGGTCCGGAGAGCTCTTTTTCAAAGGAGCCACATAGTATAAAGTGCCTGTCACATCAGTAATCGGCTGAGGAGTCATCCGGGTGGATTTCGTTCTATCAACAGAAAAACATACACAGTAAAGGATCCTGTCGTTGACAGGACAAATTTTACTTGGCGGAACACTATGGTATTAATATTCACCGAAACGCTTGGTGCTGTCAAACAGCATCCTGAATGATTTAAGGCTTTCAAAACACTGACCCCAATCTGAGGCTCTTACTGTAAATCTGTAGCAAAAACATGCCACCGACAATTAAATCACATTAAACGTGACAAATGTTTCACACCGTGTTTAGATTTGGGGGCAGCGGGGTTCATCGCGTTACAAAGGTGAACTCAAAGAGACCCTTTCATATGTTACAGCTAACACACCTGAAGTCTGACTTGAATGAACATCGTGCCTTTGTGCTGAGGGTGCGGTCACATACTGGCTATGCCAAGATTTGTCATCGAGCGACTGTTGTCAAACGCACTGGAAAACAAACCGAAGGGAAAATATCTGAAGTTTCGCATTTCGGGTTACCGTCCCGATCACGTTTAGACAGAAAAACGGGAGCTTTTAGTCTTCTAGCAGGGCTGGAGAGAGACTTCCTGTCAGAGCCGCCCATCTCCCGTACAGCCGGGCTCTGCCGCCCTCACAGAGGAACCCGCGTCTCATGCTGGGACATCTGAACGAGGGAGACAGTCAGACCCATCAACACGACAGCATGACTCCACTATCACACGTACGCTCAAACACACAAACAGGATGCGGTGCTGAAGCGTTCACGGCTCACCAACGAGACCCCGCAGAACTCAAGGGCCCGGCATTCTCCTCTAAATGATTTCCTGACATTTAAAAGACAATAAGCAAGCAAGCTAGATTGGTGAAGGAGGCATGTCATTTTCGGCACGCTGTTGCTCAACATCAAGGAAAATCAATGGCGCCTCCACAGGGGCACGGAGAAGGAAGAATGGAGCTCCGTTTCAGGTCTGTTTGAACTCATTTTCTTTTCTCTGCAGTTGCCCCCTTCACGTATCCCCCCTCCCTCCCCCAGGCAGCCCCTCACAGCAGGCCTGACAGCTTGACACATTGACAGCTCGGGGTGAATGACAACTGATTTGTACAAATTTCAAGCCTTATAAATCTACCTGTCACAACAAGAGCATAAAAGAGCTCGGACCCAGCAGGTAATTCGAAAGATAGACCGAACGAAACGCGGAGAGAGAGAGAGCTCCACTTTGACAGCACTGGATCAGTCCTCGGCTTCACCTCAAAAACACAAAAAAGGTAAAAAAAAAACTCCTGCCGTCTTCCTCTGGTTAAACTTCATATAAAAGCCCCGCTCCCATTTTGTGGCCACCAGGCAGTCAATCCTCTCATTTAAAGATTTAAGAGGAAAACAAGTCGAGGTCTAGCACAGAATCGCTTTTGTTTTACACCGATATTAAAGGCAGCACCACCTGCCACAAGCAGGATTACAGCAGCGTTTTTCCCAGCCTGCGCTCTGGCTGCGTAAATGAGCGGGCCCTTTTTTACGCTATTTAAACAATATCCCACACTGCACCGGGACTGCAGCTCCCCTCCAAGCTTTCATCTGTTCATAATGGCAGCCCCGGCAGGCAAGGCCTTCAGAAGCTGTAAATCCTCTCCGAGGGTGTATTTTTAGTGCCAGATATAAACTACCAGGTAGAAAAATCAATAGGGAATGACAAACAGAAAACTGGTTAATAATTCTGCCTGAGTTGTCTCTGCCATTTGAGCGTCTGATGGCTCATTTGTGTTAGTCAATCGGTATGAGTTGGAGGCCGTTAAAATGATTGATATTAATGAGGATGCAGTCGGGATGACATCTGCATTCTAATTCATAACATCTGAATTTCACTTCTTGTTTGCGAAGATCTGAAGGCATCAGCTGCCATATGAGCTGCAAGCCTAAATTAAAATAAACTGCAAACTGCAACCCATCATAACAGCATCAAGCAAAACAATATTAAGAAAAAAAATTTATATAAAAAGTAAATATTTTTAAATGTTACGCCACGCACACAAAAAAAAAAACTTAGTTAAATCCGAAAAAAGGCCTCTATTTTATTATTTGTTTTCTGATCTCTAAATGTACTATCAATTAAACCACTTATTTGCATTGACAATTCAAGCAACAAACTGTATAAAAAGAAATGGTAAAATATGTTTGTTTCAATTAAAAATCTAGTAAATTAAAAAAAGCTAGATGAGGCTTTAACTCCTATGCTTAGGACTAAACCAAACCTAGGACAAAAGGCAGAGCTGTAATGATACAGGGTTACTTGAGACATGGACAAATATTTGTCACAATATGCAAACCCATTTATGCAATAATTAAGGAAAAAGTGATTAACAATGGGCAAAACCTTAATGAAAAGGGACAAATAATGTACACATTTACAATTAAAAGTTCATGAAAGCTGACAAACCAAAATATCCACTTCAGAATAACTTCCCTCTTAATTATGGAAAACAATTTGTTGCACTACAAACATTCAGCATTTTGCAAACCTTAGGTCATTTTTGACAGTATTTTTTGCTTCATTGGGTCTTAAGACACAAATCAAGGTGATTTTACACCAGCTATCACTGAAACTTTTAAACTTTCACAGGGGTCATATGATGTTGGTAAAAAGAGCATTATTTTGTGTATTTTGGTGTAATGAAATTTGTTTATGTGGTTTAAGGTTCAAAAAGCATTATTTTCCCCATACTGTACATTATTTTTTCTCCTCTATGCCCCGACTTTCTGAAACGCGTCGATTTTTACAAAGCTCATCAGTGAAAAGCGAGGTGTGCTCTGATTGGACAGCTATCCAGCGCGTTGTGATTGGCCAAATACCTCAAACGTGAGACGGAAATGTTACACCCCTCACCATACTGTGATGCCTGCGGCAACCACATGTGACGACCCCAGGCTGGACTCCGCTTTGTGCATGGTGAAAGCCGATCCTGCGATCCACAGCGTCAAGTTGATGTATTCCTTCAGCAATCAGCACGGATCAGCTCCAAGCATGACTAAGCGATATCGTCCTCTTTTAGAAGACCAAACAAAGTAATTTTGCTTGTCACAACGAAACACAGCGTCTTCACGACATTGCGGCAGCAGCAACAATACTACAGCGAGAATAAAGTTACGCCTTCTTTCTTTGTGTACACATTTGGGCGTCATTATGCTAATTTTCCACATAGTGATGTAGACATGTGGGGTGTGTTAGAACGAGCCATTTAGCGGTAGGCGTGGTTGACTCTTAACTTTATAAAGAACATCTCTTTGGATTTAAGACTTTAATCTATGCAACTTTACAGATCTTCTTTATGCACAAGAGCCTTTAACACTCCAAAGAGAAAGGAAATTTTTAATAGCATCATATGACCCCTTTAAAGTGTCATGAAACCCTAAAACACATTTTTTAAGATGTTAACATGTATGAACAGGTTGCACATCAGTGAAAACAACTTTAGCACTCACTATGTCTACAGTATTATTAAGGTAAAAGTGTTTTTTTCTTTTTTTTTGGTGCAATTTCGTTCTTCCGGTTCAAAAAGAAAAGTTGAACCAAAGCCACGAAAAATTATTCATTTGCAGTGGTGATTGGCTACCGTGGCTGGACAGTACACATCTATGTCATGAATAATACTGAAAAAAAATCTCGGAAAACTGATGAGAATGAACTTTTATGATCCAATGACTGCGCTGTATCATGCACGATGTTGTATTACAGCTGAGAATTCAAATCTCATGAAAGAGCTTCCGTGCTGTCATTTCATTTCTGTAAACACGACCACAACAATATTCAATATGACAACGCGTGAAGCGCGCATGAGGGAGCGGTTCCTGCACTGAACGCCGCCACGATTTTAACACTCGCTGCGCAGATCTTAGTTCATATCCAGACCGGAGAAAGCGTGTTTCATTCATATTTTATATTCTCGTGCTCCGAATATGAATCAGCGCCATGTATGCGCACATATCATGTCTTTTTCAAATGAAATATGCGTGAATAAGGGCACTGATACAGCAGTATGTCTGATGATGAACACGATGACATGACGGATTATTGTGATACACCGCAAACAATGATATATAGGCCCGAAAATTCAAAGAAGAGAAAACAAAAAGTGACTGCCTTTATTCTTTCTGTTTTAAAGATATTTTAATATTCATTTGTCTGTATAATGAGTGTGTTGTAGGTCTGTGTTTTATTGCTTGTTTTCTCCCCTCTTCCCACCATCTACACTCCCACTTTTCCACAGTTTTACCAGTTTTTTTGCCCATTTCTGGAGTCTTTTTCAGATCTGAGGTGTTAAAGACCAGTGCTGAAACAGGGGGGTTTCGTGACCCTTTAAATCAACACTTTAAATAAATAAATGTTACAGCTTCTTTATCACCATGTACTTGCTAATGAAAGTACTGTGGTGGTTTTTAAGAGTTATTTAGTGTATTGGGAGAATAAAAAAGGGCCTTTAACCTAGATGACTTTAGTCTTGAGCACTATCCTGTAAAGCATAACACAAGACATGTGGAAACCATAAATAACACATCCAATGTAAATTAAACCATCAGATGATAGCTGATAAGATGAATCTCACTAACCCTGTTATTTATGTTATTTGCAGAGTTGAGAACATGACCCAGACACTTCAGACTCCAAACAAAGGCTCTTTTCTTTACGCGCTGCTATTTCAGACCTTGATAACACTTTAGCGCTTAGGAAAACAATGGCAAGACGAGAGCAGAGATAAACATGTTAGTGCATGCAAGTCATCTGCCTTCTATGAGAGCCTGGCTTCATAAACAAGCTCCAGCACCAGTGTGTTCTCTCCATGACCCTTGACCTCTGAACTTTGGTAAACATACAGAGACGTTCCCAGTGCACAATGATCCTGTGGCTACCGTGTGATTGGACAACCAGCATTCCTCTGAGTGCAAAAAATATAGTTATATAATTCAACGCTTGCAAGAGATGTGCAGGAAAATGATAGTACAATTATAGATGTGGAGGAATGCATCGAGTATTTCGCTCTCTGAGGTACAACCTATTACACTGGTCATTATATATGGAAAAATCAATGGGAAAGCGCACTTAAATCACTAAACCAACATAGCTGATAGCACTTATTCAAAGACTAGTCAATACTTTAATTCTAACACTATTCTTTGGGACATTAATACATTTGCAGAGGTTTCAAATGAAACTAACCCCAAAGTGAGGCTATTTAAAGATCTAATTCACACTCTAGCCTTTCAAAATCCTCGGTTTTTGACACACAACACTACATCTGTGTGAACCACTGTCAATCAGAAGAGTGACCCCTCTTAAACGGTTCTTAAATCTCTCAGTGCAGAATTGGTGCGGTTATTTGATTAAGATTTAGAATGCTCTCAGGACAGGCCTCTGCTCGGGCCAAAAAAGGAGGGCGGGAAGCCCAGGGATTAAGTGCGACACTCCCACTAATGCAGTCAAACTGTCACCCAGATCAAAGGGCCCTGCAGGAGATCGAGAGGAGTTCGGGCAGGTGTCCCCTCCTATTCTAATGCCAAGACAAGTGCATGAACTCTTATCGGCAGAGAGACAGCGCAGTTACCGCCACATCCGCATTCGCTTCCCTCCTTATTAAACGTGGCACAAGTGAACGACCACAGCTCACCTATCAAACCAATATGTTTGTTATCAAATGAAGCAAATCCAAGGCAAGCTTTAGTTAATTTAGCCACAATCCCACTATCTATACCTATAACTCCGACATGAAAAACATTAATTTTAGTGAGGCTTTTGTCCCAGTTGGTCATTTATCAAGATGCCAAGAAAGCAAACAACTTATCGAAGCAATGTTATTGCAACTGTTATGGAGTACAATTAAGTAAAATGTCACTTTGCTTAAACAGGCCCATACCCCTTTTTAAGGTTTGATTTAGCCTTTGCGGCACTCCACATTATTTTATACAGCTCAATGATACACTCCAGAAGGAAGTGTTGAAAGGTTGCCAACTCCATTATGTTTATGCAACATTAAGCACATTTTCACCCTTCAGGAATATACATTCACACAGCTTCCTGTATAATTCTACACATTAATCACTTTCATAAGTGAAGCATTAGAAATGTAGGATGAGGCATATGTCGACCTATCAAAAAACAAAATACATGCACAAATATATTATGCAACACAATTAACGTTTTAAAATGGCTGATTGAAACACAAGCACATATGAAATTCAATATAAAAGCAATTGAGTAAAACAGCTGCAGCCAGGACGCAGTTTCTCAGAGGAAAATATATTTTTTCTTTGAGTAGTTTTTGGCAGGGTCCAAAATTAAAACACTGGCCAATGGCAGTCCATTATGGTCCATGAATAATTTTTACTAACCATGAAACTCTACTTTGTATGTTTAAATAATAAAAATAAATTAAAAAACTCTGGTTCTTCTCGCCATCAGCCGGCGTTTTTATTCTTTCATTTATGTATTATTCATTTTAATAGATAGCTAAAGATCTCCACTGAAGCTACAACTTTAAACCAAAAATAAATAAAGCACGACTCACCAACCCGAGTTATGACCTGAACATATGAACACCATGAAAAAGGTGACACAAAGCTTACTGCTGTCTCATTATATTAAGTAGGTGCATTCTAAACCCAATTTCTGAATGGGCCTACAACCAAAAATTAAAACTATTTAATTATTCTCATTCTTATTTTATTTTTTAGTATTTTTCAAGGCAGCCCTTACGGTCCATAAATACGTTTTTAATCCTAACCATGAAACTGTAACTTTGTGTTTAAAAAAATTTTTAAATAAATTTAAATAAAAACTATTCGTTTCCCCCTGACAAGACATTTTTCTGGTACGTGTTCAGAGTTTAATAATTCGATATTAAGTGGGTACATTATATAAAACTTATGAAAAATATGGTCTTCAGTGCTTATATATAAAACAGTACAGACATATCTGGAAAACCAAGCCTTGGCATTATAGTCAATTAAAGATTTATAGAATATTTTACAGTTGGTGTAGATACGCTTTATTTCCCAAACGGTGTACAGAGTTATAATTCAATTTAAGTGGGTAACGTATACAACACCATGATCAACTATGGATTCAGTGCTATATATATAAAACGTAAAAGCATAATCATAGAAAAACCAGCCTTGTGCAGTATAGGGCAAACTAATATTTTGATATTTGACAGTTGTTTGATACCTTTTAAGACTCCAATGGTTGTGTTTCGTCCATTTATGGATTTTTTTAATATTTATTGCATACAGTAAAAGTTGTAAATTATTATATAAAAACATAAAATTGTAAAAAATTACACAAAACACAGAGGCATTTGTTAAGAAACACCACATAACAACAAGGTTTGTTTTCCGACATTTTAGTATTGGTTTTATATTATAATGTCACGTAGTTAAATTGTTTAATTCATTTAAATGGTTCTTTTTTTTTTTTTAATTCCTAGAAATTAAGCCTTGTGCAACATAAAGGGCATATATTGATGTCTATCTGAGTTAGTTTGGGCTCAAAACATAAAAGCTCCAAAGAGTTTAATTGGCAAAAAACCCGAATGTCTAATGAATGTCAAGCTAACTTTACCGCCGTAGAACATTAAATGCTGTTCAACAGTAAACTTAGCTTCACGTGCTAACTGCTAGCTGACACAATCACAACTCAATCTAGAAAAAAAACACACAACTGCAGCATTATTATTGATAACATCTCACCATATATATGTCTATTTATCTATCAAATGATTTAATAAGCTGGTCATTTCAAAGATTCGATCAGAATATTGGTATTTGATGGTAGAAGGCCTTCTGTGGAGATCAGCAGTGCTTTAACAATACTCAAAAACACTAACCAGACAGAACATGAAGCAAACATCAGATCTAGCAGTGATATTACAGCAGGTTTTATGCGAAAAATCGCTTTTTATTCGATGTGTCTTCGATTCGATCAGACGTACAGTCTGTATATAACGTTATATAGCGGAAATACTCACTGCAACGGTTTGACTTCATAATCTTCAAATATACTCACTTTCTGCTCTTCCACGTTCATCTCCTCAGGCTTTATGTCCTCCATTTTTTCTAATATAATGGGTATGTGTTGATTAATTAGTTTAGAAATCACAACCTAAAATACTGTTCTGCAGACTATTCTAGTATAGCCCGCCCACGAATGCATTAATACTACTATAGTGAAGGCGGGAACATGAATATTAATCACGTAAGGTGACGTCTTCCCAATGTTATTAAGGTGCAGGCTATGTTTATGAATAGTAATAATAAGTAACGTACAGTTTATTGGGCGAACATACACACGTGATTTAATTGCGTCCGAAAGCTGAAAAATGAAGGCTGCTGCTTCTTCTTCTTCTTTTTATATATTTTTTTTTTGCGGTTGGCAAACCAGCTTTTGGTGCATATTCCGCCACCTACTTGGATGGAGTGTGAGGCGATGATATCAAGGGAAATGCTAATTATAAAAAAAAATAAAAAAATCCTTCTGCCTATACATTTGGTCTTTTCAGAAAATTAATAAGAGCTTTATAACCTTTATGAGAAATGTTTAACACGTTCTGTAATGTCATAGAATTAATGCCGGCAGATTTTAATTCCTCTTTTAACTCCAAAACACTTTTAATTATTTCCCTTTCATACGTCCTACAGTTAATCAGCACATGCTCTACAGTTTCTGGAAGTTCACAATGATTACATTGACCAGATTCATGTCTTTGAAGGCTGCTTCCTTTACCAGCAGTACTTTCAAAGGGGTCATATGATGCGATTTAAATTTTTCCTTTCTCTTTGGGGTGTTACAAGCTCTTGGTGCATAAGGAAGATCTGTAAAGTTGCAAAGACTAAAGTCTCAAATCCAAAGAGATATTCTTTATAAAAGTTAAGAGGTAACAACGCCTACCAAAAACGGCTCGTTCTAACACGTCCCCACATATCTACGTCACTATGTGGAAAGATTTGCATAACGCCGCCCAAATGTTCGCGCAAAGAAAGAAGGCGTAACTTTTATTCTCGTTGTAGTATTGTTGACGCTGAAGCCATGTCGTGAAGATGCTGTGTGCTTCGTTGTGAAGCGAAAACTACTTGTTTGGTCTTCCAAAAGAGGACGATACGTCATGCCTAGAGCTGATCCGTGCTGGTCGCTGAGGGAAATACATCAATCTCAGCGTGGACGAAGCGGAATCCAGCCCGGGGGTCCAGCAAAGGGGTGCACGAATCATTTGCGGATACTACGGGGCAAGCCGTTCTCACGGCTAAGCCGGGGCTTCGCTCACGCTTGCCGGCTTCAGCTCACTCTATCTGGCCTCAGCGCGGCGCTAAGCCGGGGATTCCCCTCAGCTAGGGCCTGCTGTGTTTTTCGTTTTGGACAAGCAAAAAAACTACTTGTTGGTCTTCCCAATAAAGAGGACACGACGCTACATATCAGTGGATTTACAACAGTGTTCCAGAACACTTCAACCTAAATATTAATTTGTGTGCAGCACATTTTGTGGAGGACGGTTTACTGATCCTGGGAGAGTAACGTTAGACTAAAATGCCGGCAGTTCTGACTCACAGTCTGCAAGTACGTTTTCATTTAAAGGATTTGCCACTGATGATTCAAACGCGAGTTTTGAGCAGTGTGGAGTAGCGTTTGTTGTTTGTCATTTCTCAGATCACAAATGCATGTTTTATGTTTACGCGGCGCGATTCAATGCAACGCGTAAAAAGACAGTATTAAGTCATTATAATCAGTAATTATGTACCCACTGGATGCAACAAATCACAATGCGCGTTGGAAGGGGCTTTAATGTTTTTGTCTCGTCGCTCTGGCCGGACATGGCATTAACAGTATGGTGAGGGGCGTAACATTCCGTCTCACGCTTGAGGTATCACAATCACAACGCATTGGATAGCTGGCCAATCACAGCACACCCCGCTTTTCAGACCCACCGGGCCCTGAGAGATATTGCGCTTTGTAAAAATCGACGCGTTTCAAAATGGCGGGGCATAGAGGAGAACAATAATGTACAGTAGTGGAAAATAATGTTTTTTTTTTAACCTTAAACCTCATAAACAGATTTCATTACACCAAATTCACAAAATTATGTTCTTTTAGGCAGCATCATATGACCCCTTTAAAGGCACAATATGTAAATTGTCGCCGCTGGAGGGCGCGTATTCAAAACAAACAAAAAAACAAAGGCGTAGTTTGATGACGCCGTGACTGAGTTGAATCATGGGAGTTGTCGTCTTCATCCCCACAGTCGATGCAATCTGACGGGACTCGGGCATAAATCATGTTCATGGATAAGCTAATGATTATTAACGTAGTAGAATGAAGCAGGATTGGCTGAAAGGCGTCGAAGCTAAACGAGGCCGCTGAACGAGCGCAACACACGGCTCGAAAGCAGCGGAGCTTTTTTTATGCCACAGTCGACCGCTTCCGCTCCTTCCGGTCCTGCTTATGTGGGGTTTTAAAGCAGCGTTGTTTTAAAAAACATATACACTATATACCTATGCTACTCTGTGCGATCGTCACCGGTCTATTAAACGCACAACATATTAAAGCGTCTTTGCTGTTTCCATGTTTTCTACAAAACAAAACCGGAAATCGAGGGGTTATGACGTTATTGGCAGGCGACACAAAGACACTATAGACACGGTCTGTGTCACTAGTTAAAATTGCTTATTTCTTTGGATTTAAACATTCTTCAAAACATTCGGGATAATGTAAGTACACAAGCCAGCAAAATATATAAAACTGTTCTAGTAGTTTTTGGATATTTTAATAAAAAAAATCAAATTGTGCCTTAAGGGTTCTAGGCTAGAGTTCTCTTCCGCATTAAACAATAGAATGAGATGATCTGATAAGTCTGCATGGCAGTGTCATGAAGGTTTTTCTCCCCCACGGTCACGACATTAATAATATAATACAAATAATATTTGAAAATTAATTTAGGAAAACAATCTTTATATATAAAAGAAAAAAACTTTTTTTTGGTTTATTTGGGACCTTGATACTGCAGCTCCACCTCACATAACTGAAATTAAGGAATATTAATTATTGTTTTACTTTAAAGGATGTTATCTTGTATTATGAAAACAAGAAATAAAGATCTAGAATTTATTGTTAGCATTATTATTTTAATGGCAAAATTTCACATACATAAACAAAAACATCTTAATTCATCTCCTATGTTTGTTTTTATGTTTATAATTTGCATTGTTATTATTTGTATGCTCCTGTTCTTTGCAATAAAAAATATCGGGGATATTTTGGATTCATTTGTCTTGGCTTCATTTGGGAGGAAATTGAGACACATGTTCACGTTTTCCTCCAATTCTGATTTTGTGAATTGGAATGTGATCAAAGGATTGTGGGTGATTAAAGGGTACGAATGATACACTCGATGCATACTTGCAATACATATACATATATACAATGAGTAGGCCTGTACATATACTCGCAACATCTAGCTACTGGGGTGCCTCAGGGCTCAGTTTTTAGACCACTTCTCTTCTCTGTCTACGTGGCATCACTAGGTTCTGTCATTCAGAAACATGGCCTTTCATATCACTCCAAAGGCATAGAAAAACTTGAAGACACATCATATGACGCCTTTAATTCTTTTGAAAATGGAGAAAGACCATTCCATTAATAGGCTCCAGCATCGTGGTCACATTACCACTTCGGGAGTGCATTATTTCTCTAATAATTTTAAAGGCCTGGAGTTACAACTACACCTCAAAATATTGTTCAGATATTTTATTTCAAGACATTTGTCATGTTTCCATCCTGAAAACTCCAACCCATCCAATAATGGAATGATAATTCCAAAACATCATTTTAGAGCTAATAACGGAGGCTTGAGCCATTGATATGCAGGCTAATGCAGTTATTAGAGATAGAGAGAGACAGAGAGAGAGAGAGAGATTAAGCGTGTGTGAATTACACGAGTCAGTGTTTTTCGGCAGTGTTCAGCAGCAGCGTCTCTACTAACAGCAAATCTTTTAAGTTGAACTGCTTCAAGAACCTCGCAACTGAGAAAGGTCATGTAGCTTTCAGCTGCTAAACTATTTTATTGATAAATTCGCAGTTTCTGTATGTGCCTCCATGTGTGTGCACGAGTGTTTGTCTGTACTGTGTGTGTGTTTGCGAGAGAGAACGGGAGAAGGAAAGTGTGATTTCTGTACATATAAAGGTGGAAAAATGGAAATATTTTGACATTTGTCATCCTATTGCTTGTTATATTTATTTGCTCAATGTCTTTTGAGGTTTTGGTTCTTTTACTGTTGTAGATAGCCACCCATAGAATAACTAAAGTAGGGTTACACTTTTTTTAAGGTGTCCTTGTTACAGTGTATTTATACCTTTAAGTACTGAGTAATATTAATTAAATACATGTACTTACTATATAGTTAGGGTTAGGATTAGAGTTTGGTGAGGGTTACTTGCAGGTAATAATAGTAGTACATGAAGTGTAACAAGGACCCTTCCAATAAAGTTGGTTAACCAAATGTTTAATATCTCTTCATTGTACTGGAAGCATATCTTCAGTCTCATCTATCTTTTTAATTTTAACTTTTAACAATACAATACCGCCTAGCTTATGAGTCGACAAGCTAGGATACAAAAATAAGCTTAAATTTATTGAGATTTTAATTGACAATAATGCCAGCACATGTAGCTCATCTACAACCATCAATCAATCAAAATTTGATTTCTGGCCACGTTGGAGTAAGTACTTGGTTGAGAGGTTTCGACGTTTCAGCTCTTCAACTGTCAAGTGCACACTTTTTTAAACCTTGTTCCATGCTAGCTGAAGAAGGATTTCCTAGCAGGTCATGTGATTTGCAACTGAGAAGATGCATGACAGTCGGGATCTGACATAAAAGAATTTAGAACCACCGCATAAGGAATGGACACAGTGTCTTTCATCAGTCGGGAGATTCAAGAACACAAGACAAATCTGTTGTATGATATTAAGCATTGTAGAATGGCTCTTTGGGATGGGTTCAAATTCCCTTCAGGCTGGTGTACAAGAATTTTACATTATACCTGTGTGATATAAAGTAGGTAATTATACAAATACAGCGCATGTAGATAGAATATGATTGTAGATTCGTGGCTACGGCTGTGATTTGTCCCTAGGTGACATTTGAATGGGGGGCATTATACGGGCTAGTCTATGTTGTAACATTTAAGTAATTGTGAAGTGTACTATTTAATGGTAAAAGTTTAGGGGGAGAATTGTCAAGCAAACTTAATAAATGCTGCATTTTCAGTATTAGTTATTGTTGACTAATGTTGTACTTGAGGTTGCTGAGATGTTGCTGCGCACATTATTTTAAGATGTTTACTTTGAGAAATGTAAAGATTTTCATATTTCTGATTGTTTAAATTATCAGCCCTTTGTGGGCCCCTCAAACTGGGGATTTACCTGCTTCCCTGTAGCAATGCCTCTGGTTTCAGGTTTTTAACTGTAAGGTTAGCTGCTTGCAGGAAAGACATAGCGCATTTTCACTTAATGTACTTCAGAAAATCATTTCCGAGTAGGTCAGAATAATATCAAATATGACAGTTGTAATATAGGTCACACACGGTAGAAACAGTACCTACCAACATGCGACATAGGAGGGCTGGAGGACAAAACTAAACACAACTGTGATGCATTTGCAGATGTCAAGCGGGCCCTAGACATAGAGAGTTTACACCTTTTGGGGACAGATGGTAATTTGCATGAAATACACTGGGAAAGGACAAACCCTCTACAGTGAGCACTTCACTTCTTATATTGATTGAGACCATTGTACCAGTCGCACTGAGACATTTCAAATGATTGTGAATATCAAATGCATTCATGTAGAACATTATATTTTGCAACTGACCATTCTGAGAAAACTGGGTAAAGAGAAGTAAGTGGGACAAATGTGAAGGAAGCATAGGTGAGAAAGAAGCTTTCCCACATCATCTTATGGTGAGTCTGAATGTTAATACACTGTGTCTGTGTTTGCATTGTCCATATCTCAGGACATCAAAGTGTCAGAGGTTCTTCCAGCCTTACAGAAGACCCGAGCCATCATATCCTGGCAAATTAAAATCAAACAACATGGGTAAGAAATGTAAACTATAATAGGATAACATTAATATCATATACATGCTAGTGAGTATATTTTATTTGTTTATAATGTGGTGACATTTAATAGTAAACATTCTTATTCTGTTTCAGCGGCAGAGAAAGCCGCAGCAGAAGAACCAATGGCAACTCTACAGTTACCACTAACATTAACAATTGTAACAGTTGTAGTAGTAGCTTATGCATTTATGTCAGGAGTAGGCGAAGGAGTAGTCGGAGCAGCAGCTGGAGCAGCTGCTGCGGTAGGCATTTTGCATTCACTGTGGGAAGAAGAAGAAAGAACAGAACTACTAGCAGTAGCAGTAACAGGAGTAACAGGAGGCATAGCAGGAATAGCAGCAGCAATGTTGCGATCAATGGTAGGAGAACGTTCACTAACAGGAGCAGCAATAGTTGGAGCCATAGCAGGAGCTGCAATAGTTGCAATAGCAAAAACACAGTTACAACGGGTTATAAAAATAATAAAGCATTTAATAGTTGCATTGAAACTGTTTGTAGGAGCGTGTGTAGTAACAACAGCAGTAACTCTATTGAAATGGGCAATAAATACAATAAAATGGGTAAAAGATCAAATAAAGTTGGCAGCATCCCAAGTAAAAGCAGCAGCACAATGGATTATAGAAGCAGCAAAAAAAGCATTCAACACATTAGCATCATTTGGAGCATCAGGATTAGCACTAACAGCAGCAGGAGTAATAGCATCAGTAGCATTAGCATCAGCAGCAGCATCAGGATTAGCAGCAGTAGCAGGACTAGCATCTGGATTATTGGGCGGATTATTGGGATTTGTGTTAGTACTGGCGGCAGGAGCAGCAATTTTGGGATCAGACTGGAGAGGACAATCAAATCAGCAGCAGACTCAAGGAGCAATGTGGATGTTGTACCCAAAGTTGCTTTTTTGCTTTTGGTTTTATTTTGCTTTCTTGTTACCTCTGCGGGTGTGTTTCGATGCTGCTGTTTATTGTTGTTTCTCAAGCCGCGGGGCACTGCGGTTCGTGCTGTGCTAGTCAGCTCTAGGAAAGGCCGGATCTGGTTCATTAAGAAAGGAGCTAGGCGACCCAGTATTAAAGCTCAAAAATGAATATGATAGAAAGGAGACTCCTCAGGACTTGTCGCACACAGGGACTTTTTGCGCCGCATATTGGCGGCTAGAGCTCAGTTTTGAGCTACGCTTAGCCTTTTCGTTTAGGCCAATTCTATATTGTGCATTCAGCGTACTCCTGTTATTGTAAGGTCATTGTTCTACTGCTTATAGGTTACGACATCTGCAGGGTGTACTGCGTATACATTTATCAACTTTAGTTCCCTTACATACAACCTTAAAAAACTATTTTAAAAAGAGAACGCCCTCTCAATTTCAGAAACACTTCTATATCCAGAACATGTGAATATTGGGTTTTAACATAGAAAGTGAAAGAACTGAGGACCACAATGGCATTAAGTTTCACAGCATTCAGGGTACTATGCAAGAGAGAATGGATGGATACATTGCTTGCCTTCATTTTTGTACTTCTGGGACAATTTGGTATTTGTTCCATTAGCACCAACACAAAACACACGACCATCACTGGGGTATGGGGGTCTTGTTGTTTTGTTCATAGGGAAAGTTATAGGTTCTCAAAGTTCAAGTGTGGAGAGAAACAACGAATCTAAAATAATTTAATGCTGATGAGATTAAGTTAAGAGGTTAAGAAGTTCAAATGCAACCAGATTAGACAAGGCAGAAGCCTAAAAGTGTCTGAGGGAGGTTTATTGTTATTATGGCATATTAACTCAATTCCTTAACATATTAAACGGAGGATTTGCCTCATTTCATTCATGGTAAAGCAGTGGTTTAACCAGCAGAACAGGTCGCTGATTATTCTCTACTTCGTCTTCGCAAGTGTGAGGATGTACTTCACGAAAATGAGCCAGATGGTGTTTCATGCGTGAGACCCTCTGGTCGTATTTGTCTGCGCATTCACTCACGCACACCAGCCCTGACACAGCTGCACAACGTCGAGACGCCTTTCTGATGGTTTTATATGATTTTCCTGTGACACGGAACACCAATGCATTTTGCCTTGAGCTTTGCTTACCGACATCAGCATACGGTGGTGTAGCCTCAGCGCGCACCACTGTTTCTCTTTTTTTAATGGGTATGGGGACCTTCCATAGGCACATAGAGGTTTTGTTCCGTACCCCCTTTTTTTTCTCCCATGTAGACTGACCTCCCCCTCCCCCCAACATGGCTGTTTCTTCTTTTTAAGAACCACACATGCTTCACTCTTTGTCCCGATGAGTTCTAACAGCCATGGTGTTATCCTGCGGCGCCACCGACTCAACACCATACTGTCCCCCAACCCCATACCAAGAGTACTCTCGGCTCGCACACATATACCCTTGCCCCCCCGGGGACATTTTGTTGGTCCTCCTTCAGTCGGCCCCCCACCAAACAGTCTGGTCGAGCTCCCCCTTGTGAGGGACCTTCCAAGGCGTAACGTTTTTTTTTACTGTCCCCAACCCTATTCTAGCACTCCCCACCCTACCCCTCCACTACCTCACAGGGCCCTTTTTTCCTTTTTAGATTTTCACCCCCCAACACTTAATTCTTGTTCTTCTTCTCAGCTTTTGTTACACGTGTGTGTGTGCTCCCACTTATTTCCCCACCGGCATTCTGTTGATTCCCCATGAGTCTGTGTGGTGTGTTATGTGTTCCTCACCCTCCCCTAGGTGGGTAGTTTGTTGACCCCCCCTCCCCCTTCTCCCATGCATGACACAAGCGGGGCAGACTGCGCTACACCAGGCCCCCCCTACACACACACTGCCACACCCCGCCCGGGACGCTGAAATCAGCATACCGCCGGTCCTTCTGGTCTGTCGCGCGCTACGCCGCCGGTGGCACGCCCACTGTGTGTTGTGAGGTGGTGACCACAAAGCACCGAGACACTATCTGCATGTTAAAGTATTTTATCGGACTATCATATATCATTTTTTATTTACGATCTGCACGACCACACATAATGGTATGATTGAAAAACATATCTTGCCCTACCTCATACTGCTTTTTCCACAACAGGTTTTACACCTCCCCGATGGCTGCACAGACGACGACCCACGTGGCACACAGCGACCATTGCCCCTCTAAATAACTGCTGTGACACCAAAAGCAATATGCCCTAAACTACCTACGTGCATGGTCGTTCTGCGTGCGTATAGGATGCATCTCGGTTCGCAGCGCATGTGCTCTCTATATGTGGTGCAACACTTCCGATTTTAAGTGGTTTGGGTAACAGTCCCCCGCTAAAACGTCATTTGCAAATCTCATTTCTTCCAGCTGTGGTGAAAAAACCACAGTGCTCTTCAAAATCATCCTTGCAGGGTCACTTCAAGATACAATTGACGATGGTTGATGTAAGCCAAGGAACTAGGCGCGGATGGGCTCAGAGTGGTGATACGAGGTTGTGTTTTTTTGTGCCGTTTTTTCGGCGGGGAGGCAAGAAGGAACAAGTAGTAGGCTCACGCCATGCCGAACGTTTGGAAAGAAGTCTGAATGAAAACTCCCAACCATCTTTTGTTTTAAACCTAATAATGTTGAAGCACTGAAGATTCATTTGTGTGTATTTTAGGAAAGGGGGCATTAATGTGAACTGTCCTCCGGTGCATGTGTATGTGCGCTTTTAGTGGGCTTCCTTTTTTTTTATTCCCATACAAGCAGATGACAGATTTGGATTTAGTAAGGCCCCTGTGCTGGATTAAAATCAGAACAGACTTGACTAGACTAGATTAAATTAGCATCTGGGAGAGAAAGGGGGGTCGGCAGGTGACTCTGTGAATGACTTGAGCTCATAGGCAGCACCACTGTCCACTTCCATGGATTTACGGGAGAAAAGGAGCCGGATGTCCCGATGGAGGTAGATCTTTCCAGATTTGGAGCTCTGAAACCTAAGAGACAGATGGAAGAGAGAAAAAGGGCAAACAGTTAATAAGGCTCACTAATGCATACAAAACAACTAATCAGACATCATTTGCTAACACAGCTTGCTAATGAGAGTTTCCTTGTCTTCCTCTAGGGGGCGTTGGATAGTTCATAGGGGGCATTGGATAGTAGTGTGGGTGTGCATTGTTGTTGTTTTTTTTGTCTTGTGGGACAGATTATACTAGACTATATACTATGCTAAAACGTTATTACTATTTGAATGTGTTTATTAAAATAGTCTGTGTCTGGCATTCAATTGGAACTCTTAAAATTCGTATCTAGTAATCACAAAAGACTGGCCATCTTGATCATAAAGTATTTTATTCTATTTATGCAGCAGTGGTCTAAATAATCATTTAATTCATAATCATTATAATTACTTTTAATTATCATTAAAAATTGAAGACAACATCTAGGCTGCCCTTTCCAGGGACCTTTTCCACACTAATTGCATGCTAATTTATTCTATTTTTATTGGTTGAACACATGAGAAATTGTCTACACGAGTATTTGAAAATTCATGACCCACTGAGCCTAAATCTGAAACAAGTACTCATTTTAATATGGAATTTTTTTTTGGTATTGCCTTCTAAAAAACTTAAACTTCAAAGCACTTATAATGTCGCATGTACTGTAAATTCAAGCTCTTTTTGACTAAATATCACCATCAGACAACATTTACTTAAAATATAACTACACCCATTTCATGTGTACGCTGTTTTTCCACATGTTTCTGTTTTTGTAAGTTTGAAAGATTTTTGGTCAATTTTCTGTTTATCAGTGTTTAATTTAGCTGAAAAGTAAACCTGACAAACCGTTTCGGAGACGATTTTAATTCCTTATTCAAGTAGATAAGAGCTGTACTTTCATGACTAGAAAATAGCTGCCTGGACAAGAGACACAGGACTTGCTCTAAATCAAGGACAATTAAACAAGGAGGCACAGCATTTTCACACACGCTTACATGCAACTTCTGGGGGCGCATTAAAAGGAAGATAGTACATATTTCAGGCCTAGCATAGTCGGGGCCACAAGCTGCTGTTAAAGCAAGTGTGGTGCCTTGACCAAACAGAACTTGACACGCATCAATCAGTGACAGCAAAACAAAGAGAGCTTTGCAGCCTGTTTCCAGAAGGCAGAACATCCCCCTCAAAGTGAGCACTTAAGGTTGTCATCTTCACGTCCTTCGGGTATACCGTTACGCGGCGGGACACGTTCCCCGCCCCTCGTGGGGCCCCTTTTTCGGTTGCGCCACCGCACTTTGTACTGATCGGTAGCCCTCCCCCAGCCGCCTGCGCGGTGCGACCGATCGGCAGGCACCCCACGCGCGCGGTGGGCTTCCGCCAGCGCCTGGCGCGTCTCCCGTCGGAGAACTCGGCGAAGTTTCTCGGCTCGCGAGAAGCGCTTCCACGCGCGCTGCCGTGTCGCCTCTGTGTGGCCTGTCGTCGGCGCTTCCGTCCCCCTCGCTTTCGCCGGGCCGCCGCACGGCCCTCCAGCGCCGCTCCCCCCCCGAAGCAGCCGCCGGAGCAGCACCCGGCGCGCACGTCCGCCCCCCCCCCCCCGGCGGCCCGCCCCTCTGAGGCCAGAGGAATGTAACGGTGGAGCGAGCAGAGGCACCCAACTTGAGTGGCCGGGAGGCACCGAAGCCCGGCCGGAGACGCAGCAGTCCGTAGAGATATGCCCTGAACTTCACACAGGGACTTACACACGTGTGACAGCCTGTCCGGCGGCGGGATGCGACACAGCGAGGTGCGCCATGTTCATCAGGCAACAAGAAGGGGTATGTCACTGCGCGCGGGAAGTTGGGATCATCCCAAGTGGGTGGGAAAATCATTACAACGCTCTATAAATAACGGGTTTATTTACTTATCGTCCAAAACATTCATTAAAAACACTGCTCACAGACAGCAGGTGATTAATTCATTTACTAACCCTGTTGAAAAACACACAATGGGTAGGATGGCTGAGGTCTATACTGTTTAGGTAGGTTTGACGAATGGGGAATGTGGTTTATGCTGGTTTAAGAACTGGTCCTGTGCTGGTTATGATTAGGTTCATGTAGCGGACTTGGTGCGGATTAAGCTGGTCCTTTGCTGGTTTATGCTGGTCATGTGCTGGCAAAGGACCAGCTCAAAACGCAAGAGGACATACTTAAACCAGCAAAGAGGCAGCACAGTCTAAATAGCCAGCACAATAAACGAGACCAGCCTAAAACCAGCAACGGAGGGCCAGTTTTTAAACCAGCAAAGGACCAGCAATACAAACAGCACAAGGACCAGCGCTCGTTTGAGACCCAGCATCGAATGAACATACCTAACCAGCGTATGCTGGTTTTTTCAACAGGGAATGCAAATCAAAGACTTTAAAGGAAGCACAGGTACTGACAACATTTAGTGTTATAATGTCAATTACCATGAAAAAGCCTGCTCATTTTTTTTTTAAGATTTAGACAGGCTATGAAAGGACTACCCTGAAAGGTTAGTAAGCCATACCTTTTTCTTTCTATTCTTCTGTTTACATAATTGAATTCCGACACATTCACCAGTAGAGGGCACATCTGTAAACTGTTTTAACGGTTGACATTTTCCTTTGTTCTCACAATGCAGTCTGGTTATTACACATACTTGTGAGTAGTTATTATTCATTCGAAAAAGTGTGTCATGACCATGACACACAGTTTGTAAGCATTTAATTATGTTTTATAACATAAGTTGATGCTTACCACTTGAATGGTTCCTGAAGGAGGTACTCGATATCCCCTCTTACCGAGAGACTCCAAGTTTATGACACCCTAAAGAGAAGCAGGAGAATTCAATCAAGATAAAGTATGAGTCTTTTAAATAACATAACAATTGATAATAACATTATGGACTCCTTCACAGGTGTTACGTTTCTGTATTTACACAATCGTACTAACCGAAGAAAGGGGAGACAAAAATGATAGTAACATACCCACGACAAGTACACAAAATATCCAAGTAATTCAGCTTGGGTCATTACCATGTAGGGGGAAGGTGCGTTATCATCAGAGACGCTGTAGAATGACACGTCAACAGGTAAGGTCGTGTGACTGGGGCAGAACGTTCCGCTGGCGCCAACCTCTGCTGTGAAACCCTCAATTGTGCCCAAAGGCTCCAAACGATAATTCAGGACACACTCCTGCACACATAAACACAAAGAAACATCTATATATCCATCTATTAATCCAATCTAGTTGAAATTACAACTATGTCTATGAACAAGTCTAGTTTTAACATTCATTACTGACATGGAATTTTTATACATTTTTGAGGCATATGGTAAATGTATGAGCAGGGTAAAAAAACAAAACCATTAGACCAAATAAAGAAAGAGGGTGTTGACACAAAGGATTGTTCACTAATTGTGTCTGTGTGTGAGTGAAATTATTTGTTCATCTACCTCAAAGTTTCCCAAAAGGCTGAGGTTGGCGGGTGGAGCGCTGGCACTAATGATCTGATGCTGAGACTCATCAAACTCTTGTGATCTTTTCAAAACCCTGCAAACACACACACACACACAAAGTTTAGTCAGCCATTTTAGGTAGGGTGAGCTTTAGGGATAACTCTAGCGTATGTGTGCACAGCAGATGGCAGTGTATGTAGGAAAGCCTCAGTAAAGGAAAATGGCACAGTGAATTATGGAACAATGGCACTACAGCAGAAAATAAAGTGAGGAAAGAAAAGAAAGTCATACCCTTTTGGCAGCCCATTGGCCGCCTATGCAATGATCGAGAGGCTCTAATGAAAATAATCCTGTCTGGTCTTTTTCTTTGAGGAACTGAGGGGAACGAAAAGGAGGAAGCAGTTGAAACACATTTACATTTTGTTTTGCAAAGCTGGACCAATTGCACAATTGTACGTTATAATAAATGTATATACTTGATTACACGATACTGTACAATTGCCATTGCATATAAGTTTTCTTTCAAGTGTATTAACTTTCATTTAATCTTTCTGATTTAGCCTCTTAAACGTTTTTAAAGGTTATGCAAGTTCACGTAAGTCCCTGTAAATACAGAAAATCCTGTGTGTGTGTGTGTGTGTGTTGCACGATGGTAACATGTTGATACTATAAAAAAAACAAACAAACAGACGAAGGATCTATTTGTTCCCATATCTATCAAAGACAGATTTAAAAGCCACAAATATTCTCAAATATTTTCTAAAAATGTAAACATTTATATTTTACGTCAGCTTGCAAATAATTGATGTGTTGATGCCTATCCTTATCTCTAACCCTAATCATTAACTACCTGTAAAATCCGTGGGAAATGATAAAAAAGTCGATAAAAGTTTTTAATTTCTTAATCAGATCAAAACTAAACTAATCTTACTGGAGAGGAATTTTGTACATAAAAAAAGCAGTACATAGTACCTTTTTTTTTAGACTGGTCATGTCTTGCAGAAAATGCTGATCAAAACAGTTTAGTTGTTTGCAACGCTTAATGAAAACCAATAGAAAGAGTGAGAATTACATTTGAGTGGATCTCTAGAGAACAAGAGCACCACTCATCTGGAGTAACAGCACCAAACTCCCACACACAGAGAAGTGCCTGAGTCATACGGTACAAATCAGAACTCATTCTGCCATCGGTATGATTTGAAAACACTCATGACTTAATTTACTAAGAGTATTAATGGAAAGTATTAATAAAGTGTTGAAAGAAGTTTTTATTGTAAGTCTATGGCCCATAAGACTTCATTAGCATGTCATCTAGGAGGCTTAGAAACTGTGGACAGCATTTGAGACAAACAAGAAGTGATTCAGTAGATGAGTCACAGACACAAAGACTCTGGGGCCCTTTCAGTAAGATGCTGTGCTGTAATCTCTGTGTTGGAGAGTGACAGAGAGATCTATAGTCTTACCGGGCTGGAGAGGAGAGGTAGGCCTGTGCAGGGGTGGAAGGCTTTTGTTGCAGTTCCGTCTATGGAGTGGTGATTCTGTTTTTTCCAGTTACTGCATGACTTCAATGGGGAGGGTCTCTGTTAATACAAAGACAGAGAGGAGAAATTTAGCAATGGGTTTCAAATAAAGGTTTTAAAACATAACAAGAAACAAATCTATGCCTATAAACCCACTTGACCTTAGTGCATTTACACATAAAAAACGCATAAGAGAGAGACATATCAACTCACAGTGTGATTGCTCTGGGCAGGACTGGAGGTGTTGCAAGTAAGGTTGGCTGGTGTGCTCGAGGGAGAAGCCCAGGGCTCTTGGTTCTCATCCTTCTCAGGACAAGAGGACCCATTCCAGACATCCTTTTCTGCTCCTTTCTCACGGTTTGCCTCTTGGGTCTTGAAGGGCTGGAGGTATCCAGTTCGGGTCAGGCCATTCTCCTGAGGAGAGCTTGCATGGCTAGAGTAGCTATTCAAGGAGGTCCAGGACTCTCTTCTGGCATACTGTTGCTTATTAGTTGCCGTTAAAGGCTGTGATTTTGTGACGCTGTGGTCTTCAAGTTTTAAACCGGCCACATTTTGTGGTCTAGGGGAACAGTCCCGCTTACAGCGATGAGAGTCAGGAGATCTGCAACATTTTGTTGCTTGAGAAATACGAGGATCTGTGCTTGCCTCACCATTGGGTGCACTTGAAGACTTCTCATGGTTTGATGATACAAAGCCATTTGTCTGCACTCCGTGATTTGTCTCAACCTGTTCGGTTTGAGAGGTCTTCAATTTATAGGTTCCATTCAGGAGACTGTAGGAATGTTGCAGTCGCTCCTGAATCAACCTGGAGATGTCCTGAACTGCATCTGCAATCAGAGAACCCTCAGCAGACTGGTCACTGAGTACCAGGCGCCTACAAGTCGAGAGTTTTGGGGACGTTTTTGATTCGCGGTCGACTCTGTCCAGCCGTGTTCTGCTTCTAGGGCTCAAGGGGGTGTCAAAGAGAGAAGACCGGCTCCTCTCAGGGATTTCTGGACTGGTTCCATTGTGGTTTTGAGGCTGTGGGACTGGGAAGAGGGGCTCTTTGGATTTCTTCAAGTGCTCCTTATCCTGCGATGAGTTCCTGGTTGTTTTGTGTCCTGGCGGTTCTTGAGAAGTGAAGAGAGCATCAGGGAGATGGGGAGCTGTAGGGTCGCATAAATTCAGTCGCTGAGCAATGCGAGCAATGACTTCCTGTCTCTCCTGAAGCAGGGAGCCAATGAGGGGGTTGGTTTCACCTGAGATGGAGCTGGGACATGGGCTGGGGGTAACTAAAGGGTCAGTAATGGAGAGTGATTTAAAACCACGAATTGGTGACTCCACACTTGAGGTCTTCGGGCTCTCCGCCCCATCAGTACACAAGTTGTATGCCTCTGTAGGGGGGATGTCCACGCCGCCGTTCAGCCGAGAGTACAGCCACTTGACGGCTTTGCCTGGTGGGAGAGGGGACTGAGGGCGAGGGTGGCATTTACGGGTGTTAAGAGGGCTGTGGGAAGGTGGAGAAGGGCGTAGAGGCCTGGAGAAGAGTGGAGATCCTGGCATACGGAGGGAACTGCGATTCTCTCCAGGATGGTTCCTACCCTCTCCACGCTCCAGGTTTCTCTTGCCCAAAGAAGCTATACCTGAGTGAATGCTACATTTGAGTATGGGGTATTTGGGCTGGCGAGGCAAAGACTGAACCCGCACTTTGAGAGCGACACTATGGGACACATTTGGGACAGGGAAAGCATGTTCAGAGGGTGTTTGTGAGAAGTTCCATAGCAGTTCTTCATCAGCTGCACTTATTCTGCAAAATACAGCAAATGGGATTGTTAATAAATCCATTCTTATGTAAACTGTTGCACTGAATCGAATGATACAATGTATGTAATGTATGACTTTCTGTCTTTCTTCTTTTCTCTCTTGACTCCCCTGACTTCCTGTCTCTTCTTAAACATTCCTACAGTCTCCTGAAAGGCACATATAAAATCTTCTGGAAGGTTTTACACACTATTTACACACATTATTTTTTTGCTTGCGTTTCATTAACAAATCCCATGGAATCACCTAGTGAGAACCCTACCTAGGATCCTACCTAAATGTAATGTAGCTTCACATTTATCCTTTACAAAAATGGCATCCTTTTTGAAGGATAAATGTCATAATTTCTTCCTACCCTTGAAAGTGTTTGCATGTAGAGTACGTTACCTGTATAGGATGTTTCTAGGTACAAGTCCGTGAGAGGCACTGAGCCACGCGCTGAGCTGCGAGAAAAACACGTAGGAACGCACAGCCAACAGCAAGGTTTTCTCCTCGGTAAATCGATCTCCACTCCTGTAACAAACACCAACTTTGTTAAAATTCCCTAGACCTGTGGGAAAGAATGTGTATTGGAAGTACTGTAAAGAGCAAGTCTTACTGTCTGGGCACTGGCTGTAAAGTCCATCTCTCTAGTAAGAGCGCATCTTGCTTTATTGCTGGATCATTTAGGTCTGTGCAGTCTGTGGTCGGACCTTCATCGCTATAGCAACAGTCAGGAAGCAGCATCACCTCAATCATGATGGGGATGTGATTGCGCCATAGTAACATGACCTCTGACCTTGTTCTTCTTGCAATGACGACACTGCTGCATTGGGGAAAAAGTTTGTGGTTTACTACATAAACACCTGTCTGACCTGTAACGGTTTGAAAGAGTGTGTGACTTCTAAAGGAACACTCCACGATTTTTGAAAATAGGCTCATTTTCCAATCACCTAGAGTTAAAACAGTTGAGTTTTACCGTTTTCAAATCCATCCAGCCGATCTCCGGGTCTGGCGGTAGCACTTTAAGCTGTAGCTTAGCATAGATCATTGAATCTGTTTAGACCATTAGCATCTCACTCAAAAATTACCAAAGAGTTTCTATATTTTTCCTATTTAAAAACTTGACTCTTCTGTAGTTACATCGTGTACTAAGACTCCGATTCGGAAATGAAACTCTCATTCCTGCGTAATAATCAAGGGACTCTGCTGCCGTACCATGGGTGCAGCAGGCGCAATGATATTACTAAGATCTATTTATTGATCTTAGTTCATAGCATATCGGAATAGAAAATCGCAACTTTCTTTTCCGTCGGTCTAGCTGGAAAGAGCTCAGTTTTTAAAATAGGAAAAATATAAAAAAACTCTTTGATCATTTTGGAGCGAGAAGATGCTAACGGTCTAATCAGATCAATGATCGAATGCTAAGCTACAGCAAAAAGTGCTGCCGACAGACCCGGAGACGAGCGGCTGAATGGATCGAAACGGTAAAACACAACTGTTAACCTAGGGGGAGTTGGAAAATTAGCCTATTTTCAAAAATAGTGGAGTGTTCCTTTAAGATGCAAAATAACAAACATAATGCACAACAACCTGTGAGTCATTAACCTAAAGGTGAAGTGTACAATTTCTGTCATGAGCAAACATTCTGACTGTTTTCAAACAGGTTTCCAAAAAGAAATCCCTGTCTGTCCTCATTAACAAAGAACAAGAAGTTGAAAAGATAATGTTTTCTCAGAGACACACAGCTGTTGATGACAACATAAGAACATAATTTACTGCTTGTTAACATCGGATTTTACTCTTACAAATTGTGAAATGTAACTACATGCCCCTCCTTGGGATAATAAAAAAAGGTGTAACCCACGTGTGGTATTTTGTCGCTGCATTCATGTTTGGTAAGGACAGGCATAGCAGACTGGGCAGGTGGGCAGTGAACACCCTCTGTCCGCCCCTTTACGGAACATTCCGGAGTCCGTCCTTCTGTGATCAGGAGTGTCAGGAACACCAGGAAGTCCTCAGCATCATACTCAAAGAACTCCTCTGCTGCTTCTAAAAAGACAGAGGTGAGACATCGATTGAGTTAGTGACATGTTGCCATTTTTTCATTCAAAAACCTCAGAGCATATTACTCAGATAGCTGGTAGTATATCCTCTCAGAGTTATAAACTCTCACATCGGGATTACTGGATTATGTTGAAAATCGCTTTTTGGTTCTTATAAGACACACTTTAAAACGTTTTTCTTTCCTTGGGTTGGGACATACTGAGTGGTTTGTCCGCAGTTTACATCACAGTGTGGAAAAACTTCTACTACTTGCTAATGCTAGTCAGTTAATGTAGAAACCAACCTACTCTAAAACTGGATAAAAATATGTATATGTCCCTTTGAATTATATATCTTCTATAAAGTTTAGAAACTTTTCTAAGTGCACTAGCATACAGTAAAGTGACCAGATGTGCCACTTCACGGGAACACGTTCTGCATTGGATCTTGCGGTACTCTGATGTAATACAACGATCGAGCTTGTCACGAGACTCCGAAGCAGCCGCCAAACAGCCAACACTGGCTATTTTAGACAATTTTGAAATCCTGGACAGAACGTTTCCTCGGGAAGTGGCACGTCTGGTCACCTTAGCGTATAGATAGCTAATGAACATGGACTAGAAACCCACAGAAATTAAATTTATTACCAATGGTTACTGAAACAGAAGTAGATTTAACTTCTGTTTTCATACATCCAGAAACACATAGCCAGTTTCACAGTTCCAGAGAAGATAACACTGTTTATGCATAGCAAACGATCTTTGCTCTGTTTACCAGCTGTTAAAACTGGGCTAAGCAAACGCATTCACCAGCGTATTTTCCAGCAGCAAAACATACCTGATCAACAGCTTAATAAGAAACCAGCTGTCTGGATTTAAATGGAATGTAGAAACGCGTGTTAAATGCGACACACCAGATTCTGATACCAACACTATTGTGATACGTGTGAAAAATAAAGCTGACAATTCAAATTAGGACTCGTAATAGGTAAAGCATTTGCTGTCATAATCATCTCAATTAAAACCTGAGGAGCAGGTGAGTCCACATAATTTGATATTACACATACGGAGCAGTTCACAGCATTAGTTGTGTTGGTAATTATTCCATGTTTGCTGAGAACCAGATAGAACTGAGATTCATGAGAGTAGGTTTACCCACAGCTTTGAGCTGCAAACAAAAGTGTCTACATGGCAGTTGAGGTCCGTTACAGTCGGCCAATGGGCCTATTGTTCTCATAGCGTCAGACTCTCAGGACAACAGGGCCAACAGAGAGTATCCCATCCCTGACTGCACAGCTGTCTCTCTCTCCCTATCATCTAAAGGTGTGTTTTCATAGTTTGTGAACAAAAACATTATTCCACAGAAACGACATGAAATCATATCACAGCATTCCACACAAAGTGTGTTTTGCCAAAGAAAAGTGAGAGACAGAAGAGGAACCAGGGTTTACATCTTAAGTAATGATCCAACGAGTACTAAAAAAGTATAGTATGCATTGAAAATTAATACCTAATTTTAGAAAAACATGGGTGATGTGTGAGTGTTGGTGCCACATTATGATATAATTTAGCAGACTAGCAGTTGAAATCAGTGTTAAATATAATTCTCGTTGATGGAGGGTTAAGTGTCTAACATTGTCTGATCAAACTTTTCTTTTCAACATGCGGAAATAGGCACAGCGCATACACAGAAGGTACCATGGGGCGAGTACACTCAATATATCTCGCCAAAGAAGAAAAAAAAAAATAGTTTTTTTCTTTATTGATGCTCTTAATTTTTGGTAGGGTTGTGTCAAAACAATACTGATTCAAGTCTATTTCAGGAATCTTTTCATTGCTCCAATCTGTCAGTGGATTGGAAACCACATTTCACAACAGGGCTCTTATGGTGTCTGGCTGAATGAATGAACCTTTTTTCCAGTTCCATACTGGAGATACTTTTAGCCAGAACATGTCAGCTGGTGGTCACAAAGTGAATACACAAACTGTGGTTTCTTTGTGGCAAAAATAATGCTATGCAAACCAATTACGATCCAGAAAAACCAACGGGTGGAGACACAGAATAGCTGTTGGGACTATTAGACCAGGAAAACAACAACATACTGTGAAGAACTGCTATATGACCCACTTTTGTGGAATATACTCCATTTCCTACTTTCACAAAAAGAAAAATAAACATGTTCTTCTATATATTGGCATTCGTTCATGAAATTAAAAGCACAGTTTACCAAAAGCTACAGGAAAAGCCCATATAGGACTTTGCTAAAGGTACTTAAATAGGGAGCTTGTTAGACTGAGATAAAGTCTTCTAAAGTCACGTCAGAATGATTTTATCATGAGATGAGTGCATGAACACCACTACAATGTCATATTCATTACAAATTTGGATTTCTTTGACGCAAAAAAATAAAAGTTAGAGGCATGTAATGGTATTTTATTCAGTAATGACGATAAATAGTTGGTGTCAGAGACATTGCATTGTGGACAGTGCTAAAACCTTAAAATCACAGTAGGATTAGAAGTAAAAACTTCTCTTTTCCAGCTATTAAAATTCAACTCACCTTTGAAATACTAAATTAAATGTGTATTAAACAAAAAAACATACAAAACAAAATAAAACAAGATTCTAAGATGTAGAGCTCTAGCACGGGAAGGGACATTATGTTTGCCGTCATTAAGTACCCTACAACATCATCCTCCTCTTGGTTGTCCACATTTCGAGCACAAACACAGCTCTGAGTCAATGGGAGGGGCCAGGAAACTTCTGCCCAATCAGCACTTTCCAAGCTCCTGCCAATCACGAAAGCAGCACAGAAGGCGGAGAAAAGCCACGTGCAGTGCTAGCGTCACCCCCCGCGAACAGCTGATAGTTAATCTCGCGTGACTTTGTGAAACAAAGAGCCAAGATCTCTGCACAGAGTCTGTGCTGGCAATACCATGACAGCAGATAATGATATTTGTTCCTGTTTATTCCTGCCATGTTTACATATAAGCTCGTCAGCATTACATAAACACAATCTTATAAGAGCCTGAAGAATCTCAAGGCTTTTTAGGTTGTGTAGTGGGAGGTGTATTTGTCAGGCCTGTTTTTTACTGCACTGGCTGGCTGTTGCAGTATGCATTTCCATATGCGTGTGTGTGTGTGTACACACATTCTTACAGGGAACTCCTCCCATGTGCTAACTGCATGAGGAGAAACCGCAGACAACAGAGCGAGAAAGAAGGGGGTTGAAACTGCCAGATGAACGGGAGGAGTAAAAAAGGGGAGAGAAACACAGAGCCAGAGTATTTCCCTCATGTAGGTTAAAGGTAAAGTTTCAGCAGAGGAGGAAAGACAGAACACTGGGTTCAGACAGGGAGGAGGAGCAAACGAGAGGCAGAAAAATACAGCACAAAGGAAGAATAAATTACCAGCACCCCATAGATTTCTTTTTTTTTGTTATGAACTGCCTGAACTTATTCTCTCATGCAATCCAAAAAACAAAAAAAAGGTCTAAAATCAGTCAGATTAATGAGACTGGAAAAAAAAAAGAAACAAAAAAAAAAGAAACAAAAACTAATTATGACATAAAACCGCACAAACAAAACAAAAAACCTAAACAAAAACACTGCAACATAATACAAAAAGCAAAAATCTGTCAGATTAATGAGGCTGGAAAACAAAACAAAAAAAGAGAAAACAAAACAAATAAATTACGACATAAAACCACAAACAAAATAAAACAAAAAACACTACAGCATAAAACAAAAAGCAAACAAAAAACATTACAACTTGTAAAGCAAAACATAAAACAAAACAATTACAAAATAAAAAAAAATATTACAACAAAACAAAGCAAACAAAAAACACAAATATAATAACACAAAAATAACACAGCTCATTTACACATTTGGTGTTATTACATAGACATAACACTTTTTTCCCACTGCAATACATATATATGATATACATGCGTGACTATTAGTAGCATTGTGACATTCCATCTTCCATTCAACTTGTCAAAATAGAATTCACATCAACCGTTTCCACTATATCACCTCTTGCAGTAAGGCTACAAGTGGAGAATGTACTTCTACACAGTGTTATAAATTGTGGTCTGACAGATTCTGTAACACAACGTAACATAGGAAATAAAAGCATTTGAGTTCAAGTATTTGCGAAGAGCATGTTTCAGGCCTTATTCCCAACTGTTGTAATTAACCTATAGCTTTTCTCTGTCTCAGAGAGTATAGGTGACTCCTGAGTAATTAAGTGATCCAGCCAGTTTTAGACCTGTCCTACCGTACACAAACACACATATTCGTGACCTGGAGGTGTTCTCACGTGTGCTTGCTGCATTTAAGCATTTGCATATTTTTCCCCTCACATGACACAGAGTTTGAGTGAGCAGCAGCATGTGTACCAGATTGTTGGGTCTAGGACAGACCAGTGTTTCTTATATAATACGGCTATTTCAGGCACTTGTGCACTAGATTATGTATACATGTGCAAATATGAGAGAATGCAACTGGACACTCACTCACATATGCATACACACACATCACATGAGCACGAGACAACATGTTCCATCTATATATTCAAACACAAACAGAAAGACAGTATCTTGTCTATGTTTGACGTCAACACAGGAATGCCGCGTCAGGTTTAAAGGGATCACACTGCTACCTTTTACCTTATTTTTGCTGTAAACTAGGGCAGTCAAAAAAAATGTTGAATTTCGAATATTCGTCAAATAAAAAATAAAAATCCACATTCATAAAAACGTTGCATTCTAATTTTAGATCTGCGTCAGCCGTCAGGCAGCCTTATCAATGGCGCACGAAATGCGACGACGATGTAAAGTGTCGTTGCATTTTAATGCTTTTCATAGCTAATCCAGCTGAAGCCACTAGATGCAGCGCTGCTACGTTGTTCATAATATTGCAGAAAATGAATAGCAAGCTTGTGGCGAGATGTTTTTTATTGCTAACTGAAACCAAGCCTGTTTCACACAGAAGGCTTTTATCACATTTTCTACAAGCGGGGCATCTACACGTGGCACTCGCTCTCGCACAAGAAGTGCAATGTTAGAAAAACAGGCGCAAGACTTTATGGGGTTTTGAACCCCTCCCCTGAGTCCCATGTTTTCAAATGAAGAAGTAGCCCGGACTCTTTTGTGAGTGGGTTTCGGGCCTTCAACTATAACATACATGCATGGGTTTCGGTTTTTTGTTTATAGTTGTTTTAGCAACTTAATTATAATTGGTTTATACACATTATTTTAAACATTATGCACTTTTTTTTTTCAAAAAGTTATTTTATTACACTATTGAAGAAACGTGCATAATATTTTGTTCGATGCGCCCTCTTGTGGCCTCAGTGAGTTTTTAGTGCCCCCCTAATGAATGATATTTTTTGGTGCAAACAACTGATAAATATAATATATAAATCCGTTATATTAGACAGTGTAATTTATACAACGATTGAATAGGCACACTTACAGTGCGGTAGCAACTTTAGCTTACCTGTCGTGAAATAAGATTTGCTAACCTAACTAAGAAACACTGTTTACCAACGTAGCTGTATTTAAGCTATAAACAAATGATTTCAGAAAGAAAAAATAGCCACGTACCTTTTTTGATACTTGTCGTTGTCAAGATGCTCGCAGCTCGCGATTTTTTCGGGGTTGTGGCTAAAACTAGGGTGCGTGTTTCAGGCGCCCAAATGAGCTATTCTGATTGGCTGAAATTCTCTGCTCTCTGATCAGTGCGCGCCGTTGCCTCTACAGATGCACAAATCACTTTTGCACCATTAATCACACAGATAGGCGGTGCATAAGGGTGAGAGCGTGAAACTTGTCATTTGCAAGCGAAAAACAGTTTTTGAGACTCGTAGCAGCAGATTCACGCCGTTGTATTTATGCACTTGTGTTTGTGCTAGAAAAGCATCCAAGAAAAAAATATATATGTAAAAAAACATTCTACAAGCGTGCAAATCTAATCGCAAGAATTCACAAACTGATTTGCGGAAGTACAAAATTCGTCTGTGACTTCACATATTTGATGCAGGTGTGTGAATGTGTTTTGCACCATATTCACTGCAGCAATAGTAGAAAAACTTGTGAGCGTACGAGTTTCTTGACTTGTGATTCGTAGACTAGGATTTGTGCACCTGCAGTGAAGAATTCAAGAACGTGTAACTGTTGTGTTGTGTTTGTGGGAGAGAAGAAAATATCTGCAAGTTTGCAACTTTTGTCTGTGACTTCAGATTTACTGATACACATGTGTGGCTATTCTCTACAACTACAAATTCCGCTGTCACGGTCACTCAGCTGTTTTGCACCAAAAATACCTTCATACCCAACCCCCCCCCAACCAAAAAAATTCAATAGCCTTTAATTCGAATAGAATGTGATTTTGTCATCGTTAGTGGAAAATTCAAAGTTATTGTTTCAGTCATTTTGAAGCCCTACGATAACCGAAGTATACCTTTCGTTTTTTAATGACATTTACCCGCCCTCTCACGGAAATTTAAATGACGCTTTTACGTACTTTAAAAATACCTATAAATAACGTTTCATGTGTTTAAAAGCTGAAATGAACCTACGCAGTAAAAGCCGCTCTATCTTTCACAGTTCACCATATGATCCACGCAAACCAGGGATCTCAGCTGCGTGGCAGACTCTCGCATATGAAAGAACTCACAGGCACTCAACCTGGCAAGACTGATTTCCATCTCCCTTGCCACCTGATCTACAGCGTAGTTCACAAGCCCGCGAGGTTCAGCAACAATTACCTACCCCTCAGAAATCTTGGCGTATCTTGATGACCAGCTGACTTCAAAGACCACAATGCAAACCTCTCGATCAGGCAGGTTCGCTTGGGCATACATCAGAAAGATCGGGCCCGTTCTAACAAGCATGCTGCACAACGTCTTGTCCATGCCCTTGTAATTTCTAGGCTGGACTATTGCAATGCTTTTCTGGCTGGACTTCCATCATGCACAATCAGACCTCTACAAATGATGCAGAATGCAGCACCACAACTGGTCTTCAATGAGCCAAAAGGCCCTCATCACACTTGCTCTGTTTTCTCTTGGGGGGGGTCGTCAACATTTGACGGCTCCCTTAAATAATCTTACAAAAAACACAACTTTGCGTTCTCTTTGCCTTACTCCCTCCCTGTCTATCCTGTTACTAAGCTGAACATGTCCTGAAGTTGTTTATTTCCAAGCACTTTATTGTGTGTTTATTTCACTCTTTAGTGACATCCCTTTTGCATTTCCCTCAATTTTAAGTCGCTTGATAGAAATGAATAAATTTAAATGCAAAACAACAACACGTTTACTCCTTCTCACCAAATTTGGACAGTTCTTACACATAACCCACTTCACTGTATCATTTTTACTTGATTAAAGTAAACTGACCTACAGCTCACCTGGATCAGAATTGTACTTGATGAGTGCATGCCTTGTGAAAAATGAGTCCATACAAATAAAGCTAAAACAACGGCATGTTTCGTTACAGTGAGTTTTTATCTAATGTTTGGCTTCGTTAACACGATCATGTTTATTTTTAGAGGGAGAGTTTAGTGTCGTGGTACTTATTTTTTCAAAAGCAATTAAGCATTAACTTTTTAGCACCACATCCTGAAAATAATTTACAATTTCTGAACTGTTGTGGATACTGACCACACCAAATAATAAACGTGCCAGCCAATCACATTCAATTGTTTTGGATAAAACTGAAAGAACTTTTAGTATAACTCACTGGACATTTCACTTTGAAAGTGTCGTGAAATCTGCAAGAAGCAAAGTGAGATGATTTTGCAGATGTGCCACCATGGGCACGCTTTTCCAAGGACATGTATAAGCTATAAAAGTGCAGAAACCATACAGTTATTCATACTACGTGAAAATAGCAGTAAATTGCTAACTATAGCATACCTATTTACACTAATTGCAAATACATAGATTCTGTTTACACTATGTAAAAGTAGCAGTTTTTTCTTTGCAATAAGTGTAAATAGTAGCTAGATGCTACTTAGTGCAAAAATAGCAGATAATTGCACCTCGGTATTGTATTACATTATAAAGCATTATGCAATAATAACATACTGTGTAAATTAGGGCTGTGCAAGAAATCGAATGCGATTTTCATACGCATCTCGTCAGTAAAGCCGGTTCCATGATTGGTAGTAAATCGCCACAACCTGCTTTCAGATGGAGCGGCATTTTTACTACACAAGCCGTAGTGTCACCTACGAGCTACACAAAAGCGCACGTTTTTTGAAGCACTGCTGCTATTTACTCCTAATCACCAACAGCTGCTTACTGACAGATCGCTTAAATCGCATTTGATTTTTTTGCCCAGCCCTAGTGTAAATTATCATATTTATTAAAATTTTTAAATGGATGCAACCTTATTGGGACAATAAAGCCCTCCCTACACCTATCCCTAACCCTATCTGAGAAACACTTTGTTATTAAATACCCGTGAGGCACTTTATTTCCAAATTGAAAATTAACACCTTTCCGATCGCATTTGTGATGGGAAAAGGGAGAAGAATAAGCGGATTCAAACTCGTTTCGATCGCATCATAAGTTACCGCCATGCACCTTATTCCCCTAATGGGTGTCCAATATCCGAATTTCTAATCGCGATTACAGTTACAGATGCCACAATTACGTAATCGTTCAAAGTGGCAATTCATCGTTTAAAGTCCACTTATGTGCTTAAGATGTGTTTTTACTTTCTACAGGTTATCTTAAGGGTTTTTCCATTGTTTTAATTTTAGTGTTAGTATACCATTATAATACCATTCATATTTTTACTTTTTTATTATTTAAAGAAGAAACCAATCCAATGCACAGTTGACATTTGAGCCTTAATGCTATAGAAAAAAGCAATAAAAGATTTTCTCTCTGAATGTTTTCAGCTTGTTTATTTTCATATAAAAAATATGGCATGCAGTTGCTTCAAACAACGTTATAAACATCATTCAACGTAAACTGGGATAATCGTAATTAATAATCACAATTACAATTTCAAGGGAATAATCGACAATTATGATTTGTGTTATAACTGTGCAGCCCTAATTGCTAACCTTAATTAATTGGCATATTTTGTAGTGTCGTCTATCCCAACCAGACATTGGTGGGCGGAGTTAAACTAAATAGCCTCTGCTAACAAGGTGGGCTATTTGCACTTTGTGTAAATAGACACTCTGAATGTAAATATGGGCGGTTGTTAATGAATTCATGGTGATGTCAAAACTGACCGTTTCAATTAATGGTCTGACTGGACAGGGGATGAATTTCTGAGTTATGAATGCCGCAGTATTTCCACATGGTACTTATTCAAACTCTTTTTTTATTTCAACAGAGCCAAGAGCAATCCTGTTTTCCGCGATATGAGATGAAAGAGGCAAACCAACACAACTACAAACTGCACACCACTAATAACTGAGCACAGAACACAGTACCGCTGATAGATTCAGCTCTTCATATCTTACAGAAACACCGGTCTTGACCCATATTTACGGCAAACTCTTCCCGCTCTCTGCATAATCAGCGGCATTGTGGGTGCTTGCCTGATTTCTCCTGCTGTAGATTAACCCGGCACTGCAGGAGAGAGTTAAGCTGTACATTTATATAACCAGCGGCAGCAGAGTAGAAAAAAGATTTCTGGGAATTTTCTGCTGTACTGAAATTTCTCTTAACGGCAGCTGGGATCAGAGTGATCAGTGTTCTGTAATTATGAGGACGATTTCATGTCCCATCACCCCTCACTGCAATCCTGATGACTGACAAGAGAGCAAGAGGGAGAGAGAAAGAGACTGTAATGAGAATACAATAAAGTTCTATCTTTCTGTCATAAAGAAATGATTAGCTAACATGTGTAATGTGTCCATTACAGGTGACTAAAATCTTTTCCTTCACCTTTTAAGTTGTATTTGCTATATACAGTCTATAAAAATAAGAAACCGCAGAAGAAAACAGCAGGGAGTGGAGCTTTTTTGTGTAAGTTGTCTCCACAATGCTAGGGTGTTGCTATGCAGTTGCTAGAGTGTACTGGGTGGATACAAGTCAAAAGATCCCACCACCTGTGATTATATTGTATTCTGGCTAATTATGACTTGGGTCACTCTTCACCTTTAGCTGTTTAGTATGGAAGCTTGTTTCTGCCATGGGATAAAAATGGAACACATAAAACTCACAATCGACAAGAAACTGAATATAAACTTGACTTAGAAAAAAGTCAGAATTGTGAGATATAAACTCAGAATTTGAGAAGAAAAGCCAAAATTGCATAAACAAAACTCAGAATTGCATGAAAAAGGCAGAATTCTCAATTCATTTCTCAATTCTTTTGTTAAATGGAGTTGAAATCAGTAAGTTAAATACACTTTTTCTAGAAGGTTCTAATAATTTTTTATACATTTTGTCAAAAGTAAAAAATGCCAGGTTTGTACAATTGTTATGATATCATTATTTTATGAAGAAAATGTAGTTTGTAGAAAAAAAATAGAATTGAGACATTTAGGTTAAAATATGAATGCATTAAAAATGTATATTATCATATATATGATATACACAATTACAATTCTAAACCAACATGTGTTTTAAACTAGATTTTTAAAAGATTTTTCCCTTTATTTTACACGTGTTCTGAATGGACTGGGGGGGGGGGGGGGCTTGAGGTGTGAATGTTACAGTAGCCTACATCTACATAATCCCTCAAATTCTCTTCACTGTTTAAAAATGACTGATTGTATTTACTGTAAAAAACTGTAAAAATTCTACAGGTAAATCCTGTTAAATTGTTAACGTAAGTTCCCTTACTATAGACAGGATACTGTATTGGACATTACCTGAATTTTACTGAGTAACTGTTTTTGAAGTGAAAAAAAATAACGTATATTGAAGTGAATAACTAAATTGACATTCCTAGAATTCACTGCATTACATTTCAAATTTTATGTTTCTTCTTAGTTTTTTTCTTAACAGTTGTGTACATTAGGGTTTTATCTAACATCTAATGTTGTTAATAAAAGGGTTCCTATTATGCGTTTTCACATGTTTCAACTTTATTAGTCCTCATGTTGCCTGTTTGAGCATAAAAAAGATCTAGAAAGTTACAAATCTCAAAGTCTACTCCAAAGGGAGATATTTAGTTCTTTAAAAGTCCCTTTTCAAGAACTACAACGAACAACTTGTTTGGACTACAACGCATATATTCTGGGATTTGTGATATCACAAATACCGACAAATGGGACGAGACCTGGTTGAGCTGCACTAGAGAAGGCAACGAGTGTTATCACTATGTCGGAGACATGCTAGATTTCCCAAGGCAGACGAACTTAGAGTGGTTTAAATCATCCGGGTTTAAATCGCGCTCAAAACGATTTTATTTTGACGCAATATTTATACTGAAGCTCGCAGGCAGCTATGGTAGGGGCATGACAATTTCCCCGACCAATTCGCCGGTGGTGCCAATCACATCACGCACTGGCCCAGCTAACCAATCAGCACATTTCGTATTTCAGAAGGCGAGCCTTCATTTGATACAGGAACTATTCGATCCGTTCATGCCAGACTGGGGAGAGAGGTGTTGTAATAATGTAAAATATGTGAAAAATAATGTGTTTTTCGAAGAACCTAGTATGAGAGCATGTTCTAGTATAGCCCCCAAAACAAAATCAAGACTTTTGTAAAAGAGCATAATAGGACCCCTTTAATGTTTATTGCATTATTTCAGTTTCATGTGTGTTACCATGATGGTGTTTAGTGTTTGTGTGAATGCACCTTCTGTATATGTTAATATTTAAAAGCTGCTTGTGATAGGCTTTGGTTCATCATGTGACTTTCATCACCACTTGCATTTGGTGGTTATCAGTATATTACAAAGGTACAAAACAGATATCAGTACTTCAATATGTTGGTATATTAACATTATATCAGTTAATGAAATTACAGTATTTAACTGTAAATTTAAGTTAAAACCGTAAAACCTAAAATGTTGCTACCATATTTTTAACGGAAAAATTCTGGCAACCACAGCTGGTGGCTTTTTACTGTAAATTTTACGGATTTTTTTTTACAGTGTTCAAAAGAGCATGAAGAATCCTGTTTGCCATGATCTGAGAATATCACACGGTCAGGGGGAATTAATTTCTTCTACACAATGCTGATGGTGATTTTGTCAGTCACAGTTTTGCACTGCCGTAGGAAAGATTTGATTGTGAAGACTTGTACCTGCACAAGTATGCATGCAAAAGAGGTTTTATCAGACCACATGCAATGCTGGTGCAATAGCAGATTACAGATGACTCCAGCATTGTAAATCTGCTTACAGCCTGCACCAGAGAGATCAGTTTAAACACTACAGTTTTAGGCCAACACGTTTCTCTGCATGAGGCTGTGTGCACTGATAAGGCTCTGTGGTCAAAGGTGAAGAGCTGAGAATAACTTTATATAAAAACTTGACCTTCCACTGCACAAGACCAGCATTGGAGATACACGTGGAATTCCATCAGTTGATGTATCGGATCTATATAATAATAATAATAAAGTTAGCTGTCAATGCAAAATTAACCAATGTGAGAATTACAATGGTTGTAATGTGCTTTTATTTGTCTATTCAATTCCTGGTTCCCTAAAGACTCTGCCAGAAGACAATACAATACAAAAAAAAAACAGCTTCATGAATATTATGGTGATGTTATTGCTTTCTTTATGTATATACATTTTCTAAAGACTGCCATTACACCAGTTTCTCAGACCCTGTTTAATGACACAAGGGTATGAGTGGACTAAAACGTTGACTGTGCTTCACTTAGAGATCTAAAATGCACTGCTCACATTACAATTTTTTATGGTTTTGAAAGAAGTCTCTAATGCTCACCAAGTCTGCATTTATTTAATCAAAAATACAGTATTATTAATTAAAGTAAAAAAAAATCTCTTTAAAGGGGTCATAGGATGCTACATGCACATTTACAAGTTGTTTGAACTGAAATGTGTGTTGGCAGTGTGTGTACACAACCACCCTAAAATGATAAAAATCCACCCAGTGTTTTATTTTTAATCTGGTTAAATGTTTTCCCCTTTCTCAAATCAAGCCGATCTCAGATGACGTCACACAGACAGGTCACTCCCACGATAGTTTGATTGACAGTAGCGTTTCCGCAGACTGGACTGGTGTCTTACCTTAGACCCGCCCTGAGTGAGCTGTCATCAGTCCACCATTGTTTCAATCCAACGCGCTGGAGCTAGTCCGACAAGAATGACTCCTAAGCGATTGAGTTGTTTTGTTGTTGGATGTAATAATGAACATAGAAGTCGTTGTTTACTCCCGACATCTGAGCTGTTGAACTCGCAGTGGATTACATTGTTTATGAAGGGAATGCGCCCCCGATCTACATAAATGCGTCCATGTTCGCACGAATCATTCATGATCCAGCCTCATCTACATAAGTAGTGAGTACAATATTTTGTAATGAATCTTTGCAAATCACCTTTCCTAGTAATGTGCTAATTAGCAAGTTTCACGATGAATGCGGCTAAAGTAAACAGTCTCTCTGAGAGCAGCTCAGAAGATAGGGGCGGGGTCAGCATAGCTCATTAAAATTTTAAGGAAAATGCTACAAAAATGGCTTGATCTGAAAACAGCTGTTTTTGACAGGGTCAAAAGGGTGTTTTTTACACTACCATTGAGAAATTTTATTAAATTTTGACTTATGACAGTTTACTTTTTCATTAGAGAACATACGAATCATAGCACTGGCTCCTCTGCCCCCTTTTAAGATTTTAAAAAGTAATTTATTACTGTGATGGCAAAGCTGAATTTTCAGCAACAATTATGTCAGTCTTCAGTGTCACATGATCCTTCAGAAGTCATTCTAATATTCTGATTTGATTCTTAAGAAACATTTCTTTATTATTATCAATGTTGAAAACGAGTTTTACCGCTTTAACGTATTTCTTCTCATCTAACACCATCATGCCATTGAGACAGATATAAAAAACACGTGACTCAAACTAGGATCCACACACAGTCGACGCACATGTGCCAGTGACCTAAAAAACACCACTAACGTCGCCTAACTAATATAACTGCACCATTTATTGGTTTTATCCAGTGCTGCCTGCAGCAAATCTCATATCTCTCAGCTGTGAGAGGTTTTGCTTTGGTGCTATAGCACTCATAAACACACAACAGAACAAGTACACCACACATTTTCTGCTGCCACAGACAGATTCCCAGGCAGCAGGTCTGTGACATCCACAGCCAAGGCCTTTTCGTAACACAAGTAGGGCATTCTAAATTGGGGTGACTTATCACTTATCAAAGGGCTGTCCCGTGGACACAGGGATCATGATCTTTGCTCTGTCTTGTGTTGGGGGATAGCGTGTCACAAGTAAAATGCTTAGGTAATTACATAAAAAATATTTAATGCACTTAACTTAATTTTTATTGGGATACACTACAGGTCAAAAGTTTGGAATAATTTTTTTTCTTATGTCTTTGAAAGAAGTCTCTTTTGCTCATCAAGGCTGCACTTATTTGATGAAAAACACAATAAAAACTGTATTATTGTGACATATTATTACAATTTAAAAAAATGTTTTCGATTTAATATGTTTTAAAATGTAATTTACTCCTGTGACGCAAAGCTGAATTTTCAGTAGCCATTACTCCAGTCTTCAGTGTCTCATGATCCTTCAGCAATCATTCTGATTTAGTTCTTAATAAACATTATTATTATTATTATGAAATAAAACACTGATAATATATTTTCAACATTGATAACACTATGAACGATTATTAACTGAGCACCAAATCAGAGAGAAGACTGAACTAAAGACTGCTGAAAATTAAATTTAGCCATTACAAGAATAAATGACATTTTTTAAAATACCGTATTGGCCCGAATATAAGAAGACCCCCCTTTTTCCAGATGTACCTTTTGGAAAAAGGCTTTTTAAAAAACAAATCTTGTTTTTTCTCACTAAAACACATTTTGTCTTTAATTATTTTCATATAACATATTTTTTCCTATTTTAATTTTTGCTTTGAAAGTATGGTAAAAACTGGTCAAATGTACCAACAATCACATTTAAAAAATATACACTTTTGATAATATCCTAAAAAAAAAAACAGGTACCCCATCTGAATTAGGACATTTAGGCTATCCATCTAATAGTAGCCTACCAAAATCATATTAACAGTAGAAGTTAAATCTTACAGTAGTCTTCAAATCCGGGTACTGTCTTACGTTTTAAAATCACAAAGGGAGTTTGGTCCCATCAGGCTAACGTGACAGTCACGACTCATGCAGCTGTAAGCTTTTCTTTTGTTTTTACTCGCGATCTTTACAACACGCATTACATTACGTATTTCATGGCACACTCGTTTTATGCGTATTTGGCACCACATATTGTTGTGGGTGTATTATTGACATGTCAAAGTCTAGACCCTGAATATAAGACGACCGCGTTTTTTCAGATGTTTTTCCAAGAAAAAAACATAGTCTTATATTCGGGTCAATACGGTATGTTAAAATTGAAAGCAGTTATTTTAAATTGTAATATTTCACAATAGTACATTTTTACAGTGTTTTTAATAAACAAACAAATGCAGCCTTGGTGAGCATAAGAGACTTCTTTCAAAAATCTTACTTATTCCAAATTTTAACCGGTAGTGTACATATATGAAGTTATAATGGAACATTCCCCAATACTGGTCCTGTCTAACTTTTAATATATACATTTAAATATGCATAAATGCATAAAGACGCACAAATAAAAATAAAAACACACATGCACCCAAACATTTCCACATAAACACACAGAGAAGTGAGAGATCTATTGTTGGCTGGTACGACTGGGTTTTTGGGGGGTTAAGAGTCTAAATCCGTCTTGTCAGGACACATTGGTGGGGTGAAGAGGAGTAAACTGCCTGATTTGGCAACACACATGATCACACACTGTAAAACCTACAGCTCTATATGGAGAGTCAAGAGTCAAACAACTACACACACATGGAGCAGGGCTGAAATGGACCTCAGGGAAGGTAGAGAAGGTACTGTGCTTTTCTTTGGACAGGCAGTACCTTTAAAACAACATGAAATAGAATTTGCAATCTATTTTGCTTCCATAAAGTGATGTAAATGCCTCATTTACATCCTGGGACATTTAGGTCCATTCGACTGGGAATTAAAAAGCTTTGGTCTAGAACAGTATCACACCAAAACTGTGAGTGTTGAGCATTTGGTCTTTGCTGCACATGGCATCTTCATTCTCTGAGGGATGTTGTTCTTAAAAAGCAGAACAGACCCGTCATAGAGATTTGTCTTTCTAAATGTCTCAGTGATGCAAGTGACTTTAGTCAATACTGCATGTGTTGGCCAGAACAGAAGAACAGAGAGGAATCCATCATGCAGAGGGGGCAAAGGCAGGGAGGGGACAGAAGAAGAGGATGATGTCAGTTTAGTGTAAGTGGAGAACAGATGAGGAGTGTGTGTCACCCATGGGAGACGTTGAAGGATGCTGGCAATGATCTGACTGGCACAAAGTGGCATTGCTTTAGACTTCACTGACCTTTAGACATAAAAGAACATTTTAAATGAAGTAATTTGTCTGAAGTCCATTGCTAATAAATGCTCTAGATGTACTCAGACGGACGGCAGGGGCCTTTTAAGAGTCTGGATGCCAGGGTCTGAAGGGCAATCAGGTTACACAAAAATAATTTCTCAAAAACCCACAGCTATGATGAAACACCATGGCTGCATTTTTCAGCCTTATATAGCCATTTTTACTGTAATAGTGAAGAATGATGGTACCAGATGGTGATACCATATATATATAATGAAATTAAATTATACATATTGATGTGGAATTTACATTGTTGGTATAGAAAGATTGTACAAAAACATACAAATGTGGGACATGTCCAAAAAAAACATGGTAGCATCATGGTACATTTTGGCTGATCCAGTAGGATGAAATTACCAGACAGAAATGGAAAGAGAAAGAAAGACAAGACGGTAGACAGACAGGTCAACTTCACTTGCTGATCTAAATGCATCCCCATAATTACCTCCTATAACAGGCCATGAATAGAAGCCGACCACACCATGATGCACTTCACAGCAGTCTTGAGAGACAGAGCAGCTTTTTTTATAAGCTCTAGTGAGCTGCCTTGCTGTCTACTGCCTACACACGCAGCTACCTTCAAAGGCAGCATGAACCTCGTAAGTGACTGATTTGTAATGCTCTACATGGGCTGCAACTCTGTCACACAAACAGCACACCTCACTTGAAGCACACTGAAAATGTGACTCCCTACTAATTCCAAAATCCTTTTAGCATGTTGCTAAAGTTAACAGCATGATACACTTACCAAAAAAATTACAATTCTGTCAATTACAACTACAAATCATTCACTCACCCTTACCACCATTTTCTTCTGTAGAAAACACAAAAGAAGTTATTTCGAAGCATATTGGTAACCAAACTGTTTTGGTGACCATTGACAAAAACACAACAGACATTCGAGACATTTCTCAAAATATCTTATATGTTCCACCGAATAAAAAAATCATACAGTTCTGAAACAACACAAGTGTGAATAAATGAGAACCAAAATTCAATTTTTATCCCTTTATTATTTGTGTGCTCAGCCCTTATGAAAATTAACCATGGATTTATTGTAGTAAAAGTGTAGTAAAAAATATTTTTTGGCGTATTGATTACCATTTGTATAGCCACAGTTTTACTACAAATACCATGGTTAAACTATATGATTAGTGTAGCAAAACCATGTTTTTTTTGTTTTTAATTTCCCTGTTTAAGCTGGTCCTTTTGCTGGTTTAAGCTGGTCCTTTGCTGGTTTATGCTGGTCCTTTTGCTGGTTTATGCTGGTCATGTGCTGGCAAAGGACCAGCATAAACCAGCAAAGGACCAGCTTAAACCAGCAAAACGACCATCTTAAACCAGCAAAGGACCAGCATAAACCAGCATCCCAGCGTCAAAACATACCTAACCAGCATATGCTGTTTTTTTCAACAGGGTTGTAGTAAAACCATGGTTAATTTTCGTAAGATAGTGTTTTTAAGAGAATCATGCTGTTAGCTTAGCAAGATGCTAACATAAATCTTCAACATAAAAGTTTAATCCATTTAAGTTAAACAACACATCTTTACTTAGATTGAACTATTTGTCTGTTTCTCTTGCATTATTCTTAAGATTTCCTCTGTATCACCTCTAAGTGGAAGTCTTTGTGTTCTTTGCGTACTGGCTGTTCTCTAATCCACAAAATTGTTCAATTATGTAAATGAAATTGTGCGGTCCTCAGAACCCTTTACGTAATGTCCCTGACGACTGTTTGCAAGCATGATTAAAAGCTCAGGTTAAATAGCTATGCTAGAGAATAAATTGTTTTCAGCTCACTATAAGTACACAATCAATCTTAGCGTGTTTGCAGTCGTGTTTTGATGTGTTTGTATGAGTTTATGGAGCTTTTTTTTCGGTTCACTCTAGCCCACACCCAAAAGTTTAACATATGTGCTCATAGTATACATTGAGAAACCGCTGGGTTGCAATCATCTACACAAAGCCTCTGCATCTTTCTAAAACAGAGTGTGTGTTTGCCTTCTCACACACAGACACTCTCTGGCCCACAGACAGGAAACTGTATTCACGGCTTGGCAGGAAGCCACTGTCCAATCACAGCACAAGGCTTGTTGCTATGCGAGTTTGGAGTCTGCCCTCACTGAACTCTGAGAGGAAAGTTTGGTGAGGTACATCTGAGGGGTTGAGGTGATTTTTAGTGTTTGCTAGAAAAGCAAGACTTAACTGCAGATTTCTCAAGTGAAAAGTGGGACAAGGCAGGAACTTTGTGGCAGACTGCAACCGTTCAACAGACGAAAACAGAAGTAGAGACAACATTTCACCTCCCATGAGAAATAACGGCAAGTAAATAGTCACCAGGCTTCTGATATCTGTGTAGGATTTGGCGTACAGGGTGAATTGGTGAAAAGCAGACGTGGAGAGAGCAGAAGGCTGAATGGATAAAGTCTCTTTGTACTTCCAACAGAGAACAAAGACGCCATGGCAGCCCATGGGAAAAACTGCCCTGACAATTACAACACACTGACATCCATGCTACACACACACTAGCTCTGTCCCAAAACCTATTGAACTGCCTATTTAGGATCATTCATAGAGCATATTTATTTTAGTTTCTAAGATACCTATTGTCTAAAGCAGCAATACGTTACATAAAGGGTTCTGAGGACCGCACAATTTCATTTACATAATTGAACAATTTTGTGGATTAGAGAACAGCCAGTACACAAAGAACCCAAAGACTTCCACTTAGAGGTGATACAGAGGAAATCTTAAGAATATTACAGGAGTTCGCCCAAAATGCCAATTCTGTTACCATTTACTCCCTCTTGGGCTATTCTATACCCATATGATTTTTTATCTTTTTTCTTTGGAATACAAAAGGAGGTGTTTAACAAAATGTTTATGCTGCTCTGAGAATAATTACTTTTGAAACAATTTTCACTCCGTAAATTTCACACATAATTACAAAGAAATGGCAAGTAACACATTGAATTAAACATGAAAAAAAGTTACGTCTAGAAAACATAGTATTTTCTTGTAAAACAATCAATAAAAAAAAAAAAAAAAAAATTACAGTGTACCATCAAGCGCCAAAAGGACAAAAAAACACCAGAAAAGTTGTCTAAGTTGGTCCCTGACAGTAAATCGTATAAGCAGTGTAAACATCACTCAAACCATTTCCTTTTGTGTTCCGCGGAAGAAAAAGTTTCATGCCATGAAGGTAAACAAATGCTGAAAAATTTTTTTGGGGGTGAACTATCCTTTTAAGGGATAGAAAAAATGTAAGCACATGTAATGGCCATTTGCCTGGGCTATAACGGTCTCCACAAAGGCAGGAATCTGAAAAACAATCCTCGACCACAACATGTGATGTGTAACACATGTAAAACACCATCTGACTACATTTGAACTATATTATATATTACACTGCTTTTATCTGTTTTCAGACATTAACCTTGAGTCTGTGAGGCCAGCTGTGGTGTTCAAAGACGCTTTCGTGAGAACTTGTTCATTCATTCAGAGTTTGAGTGGATGCGTGACCCTGCCATGTGAAAAAGAATACGGGATAGAGCAAAAACGTTAGGTGAGAAAGAGACACTGGAGACAAGCGTCACAGTCTGAGGGCTTGTGTGAGATACCACAATGAATCACATCTTTCATGTGCTGGCTATGTAACAGGATCAATCAACAACACACTTACTGGCAACAACAAAACCCAGACAAAAGCTGTGGGTATGAGGCAAAGAGTGCCTGGGGAGAATGACACCGACATCATTGTGTGACTGATAAATGCAAGGGGAGTGATGAAACTGTTGAATTCAGTTGAGTCGTTGGGCTTAAGTAACCTAAACCCCAAAAAGACACTGAAATGATGAAAGTTTCTACACAAAATGTAAGTGGTGGTAGCCTGTGACAGCCAGGATGATACTAAGCAGTTGCTAAGGTGCTCTAGGTGGTTGCTAGGTGGCTGCGTATGTCAAAAAGAAAAAAAACTCTAAATCACATTCTGCTCCCAAAATATGGTTTGGATCTCGACTTCACAGTTAGAAGGATAGCCCACCAAAAATGAAAAATCTGTCACCATTTAGTCACCCTCATGTAATTCTAAAACAACTTACTTTCATTCATATCCAGAACGCAAATGAAGATATTTTTTTATGAAACCTCAGAGATTTCGGTCTCTCCATTGAACGTCCATTAACCCTACATTCAAGTGTTTCATTGTAAAAGTAATCTGTATGAATGTAATACGTAATCTAAAGTTAAATCCAAGTATTTTTAAGATAAATGATCACTTCATATGATGAAATGACAGGTTTAAGTTCACATATAGTATAAACATTAAAGCACATCAGATATGGTAAACTTTGTATGCATACAATGTGTGTATATACAAACCTCATTGGTTCTCATGTGTCAAGTAAGCTTCTATTTACAACATTTTGTGGTTATTGCGTGTGTTAATGTTTATATGTGAATAAAAGCCTAAATTAAACTTGTTCATCATATAAAGCAATCATGACTTTTCATAAGACTTGGATTAAACTGCTTGACTCGATATGGATTATCTTTATAAACTTTTAGAAATTTGACAGAGGATTTAATTGACCCTTCACCGCTAGTTTGATTGACAGGTGATCTGACCAATCATAATGCCGAATCGGCCATTTTGTCCGAAACCAGACAAGAGAGTAGTGGACTCAAACTTGCAATATGGTTTGTACCGATGTCTTTGAAACAAAATACCTTCTGATGTTCACTTGTGTTTATTTTGTGCTATATCTAGTAAAGAGGAAGAGATGATTGGTTCACATGCCGCTTGAACTGAGGCACTAGCTACAGCGATCCATCACAACACATTAAAGAGCCACAGAACGGTATTTATTGTTAGAATTCCTTAATTTAAAAAAGAAAACTAAATTTGGAAGCTGAGACTGTTTCATATCAAAAGTATGTCAATTGTATTGGTTATATCATTGGCTATTACTATTACTTTGCCCACCCTAGAAATCCTATGAAACCTCTTCAGAGGGCTTGGAGATCCTGTTTAATGACTAACAAATGCTGATCAGCAGCACCAGCATGAGAAAATCTGAACTGTACAGCAGGGACCGACACGTGAAAGCCTGGAGTTTTGCAGGTCAAACATGCCCCAAATCAGAACGAGCTCAAAAAACACACCAAATTCCTGAACTCAACCCTTAAACAGCCCGCAGGACCCATCAGCCACCGGTCTGCAGTGCTTACACTGAGTTTTACAGCAGATCACACACATACTGTATGCTTCCTGCAGCTATGAAAAAACAGAAGCCTGTTTCACCAACAGTGACAACTGAACTATGACCCTCTAAAATCTGCCCTTTAATTAACATTAATAGGAAATCAAAACAAATAATGATCAGTTTTGAAACTTGGTCAAAACTGGACTTTAAAAGGTCTTGGCTTTAATGTCAACATGAAATGGCATTTGACCTATTTTACTTCGGTAACGTGATAGAAACAGGATATTCAAATGCAAAAAAGTGCAGGGTGGGGGTTTGTTTTATCCACTGGGAACTGACTGGATCATGGAAAGTTTCTACTTTTGAGAAAGCTTTTTGTTAAAGCATCTCAAAACATCCCAATGGCAGTGCTTTTTTAAAATCTAGTGTTATTTGCTATTATAGCATTCATTAACATTGACTGCTATTAAATGAACGAATAAACTATTTGGCTAGTGGTTAACATTAACCAATAGCTCGCTTGGTCTGGGTGTTTTAGAAGCTGAGAAATATGTTGAAAGATTAAACAATATATTCTTTTGAAATGCATAAATGAATCATTCACAAATAACAGGAACATGTTTCAAGAAAGTAAACGTTCAATTCTGACTTCATGTTGACTTAGAAAGATGAGTAGTGAAGGACTTTGGGTAAACTAAACCAGTACATCAAATAATTAACAACCTATCTAATATTAAAGCCACGAAGCGCTGGGTCAGACATCTAATATGTGCAAAAAACAGAAACTACAATCAAAACTGTTGGTTAAAACATGTCCACATGCGTTGTGTTGAAACATCCTGCCATAACTTGGCACACTTAAAGCAACCCATTGTCACATAGGGAGCGTGTGTGTATATTTTCCACAGCACTTGATCAGCTGATTGGAGTGAGTTTGTGTGAGTTTGAGTATTTGAGATGCTGACAAACCAGGCCACCAGTGCAACTGATCCTTGTCGTCAATAGCAACAGAGGAAATGTAAACACTGTGACTGTGAACCGTGCAGATCTGATTTGCAGCACTGACTATCAGAGGATGATAATTTGTTGGTAATTTGAGAAAGAGGGGACAGATATACCCTCAGGTCCACAGTATGAGAAAAACAGCCAAGACGGTGAACCAAATGTGTGACAGGGATACTGAGGGATCACAAAGCGAGATATTTAGTTTGAGTCTGACATACTTACTTAAAGGGGTCTCATTTAAAACTTAAAAAAAAAAAACACTTGGTGAATTTTCACTCAGAAATTAAACAATTACACACAGTAAAAAAAAAATTCAATTTTTGTTTAACTGAAAACTCCAATCATATTTATTTACAACTTTATTTACACACACACACACATATATATATTTTAACACCTCAACACCTCAAAACACCTTTTCCAGTCCTAGAAAAACATAAAACACTGTTCATTTTAGCTTTTGATGACTGGCCCATTTACATAAGACGCAGGTTACTGCTGCCTATAAAAAGATATTAGATAAAAACCATGCTAATATCACGATACTATGTCCATGGTAGTTCTTTATTCTTTTCTGAAGAGAATTAAAGGGGTCATATGATGCGATTTCAAGTTTTCCTTTCTCTTTGGAGTGTTACAAGCTCTTGGTGCATAAAGAAGATCTGTAAAGTTGCAAAGACTAAAGTCTCAAATCCAAAGAGATACTCTTTATAAAAGTTAAGAGTCAGCCACACCTACCTAAAACGGATCATTCTAACACGCCCCCACATACCTACATTATGTGGAAATATTAGCATATTGCTGCCCAAATGTGCACGCAAAGAAGAAGGCGTGGTTTCAGGAACAGCAGTAGTGTTGATGCAGCCATGTCAGGTAGACGCTGTGTGTTTCAGTGCGAAAGCAAAAGCACTTTATTTGGCCTTCCGGAAGTAGATGCAATTAGGAATCATTGGTTGAGATTTATTTAAAAACAGAACAGCACAACCCAGATGTTCGAATTTGTGCAACGCATTTTATGGACGACAGTTTTTTTAACCTAGAAAAGTACAAGGCTGGTTGTGCACAAAGGCCATTTCTAAAAAAAAAAAAAAAAAAAAAAAAAAAAAAGAAAAAGGGTCAATCCCGACTCTGCCTATGACAATCTGGTGCTTTTGAATTAGCGACTAAGTATGTTTTGCTATTAGTTTACGTTTTTTTGCTATTGACTGTTCAAATGCGGAGTTTTGCACAGCGCAGAGTAACGCGTCGTGTGTGTGTGTGTGTGTGTGTGTTGGAGGGCGAACAGGGTCACCATCACAGGCGAGTGAACTGCCATGTCAGAAATCATGCACGTCAGCTGTCTTAACCGCGGCTTGTGTACTGCATCATCACTGTGTCTGTCACGCGACTCTGTTGCCCTTTCGGGCTTGAACTGATGGTAAAACTAACGGCATTATTAACTGTCTTGATATTTACTTTGAAAGCTGAAGCTCGCGATTATGGTAAGGGATGTTACATTTCCGACGAGTGCTTGCGGTGATCGTCCAATCACAATGCATTGGGTCAGCTGGCCAATCAGAGCAGACTGCGCTTGTCAAAGGAGGGGGCTTTGTTGAAAACGACGTGTTTGAGAGAGGCGGGGCATAGAGGACCTACAATAATGTACAGTATTTGAAAAATAATGTGTTTTTAGAACATTAAAGCATGTCAACATATTCTGTTATACCAAATACACAAAATAATGATCTTTAAAATAGCATCATATGACCACTTTAAGATTTCTGCTGGAATTCAGATTTCTGAAATGCTCAGCCACACGATTTTTCCTAAAAGATTCAAGTCTTTATCTGAGATAAAAGCTTATTGATTGATTAAATCATATATTAATGTTACCACAACGAAATAGAATGCTGCTGTAGAGTAAGAGCAAATTAATTGTAACAGCACTTATGTAATGTATTCCAATATGGGTCACCAATCATCAGAGAAATCGAGTGTGAAAAAACAATATGTTACAGGCTGTTACACAACTTGCCTTCGCATGAATTTGTCCTTGCCGATAATTCTGCCTTAGCTTGCATCCCAGCCCATGAGAAAAAACCAACTGTCCCATCTAGTTGTCCAGAGTGGCTTTACGCTTAGAGACATAATTAATATTGTCTAATCCAGCAGATCTAAGGCAATGTTTTGAACTCACAAGAGCTCATCACAGATGAATTTCAGGATGCCTCAAAGACAACCTCACACTTTCTCTTAATATGCTCCCCCCATCTGCTTCACACCAGCTTATTTCAAATGAGAGCAACAGAGGCGCAGCAGACGGTGGAAAATCTCATCGTAAACCAAATATGTTTACCAAAAAGCACTCACTGAGCTGAAAAATTAACATTAAAATGATTCTCTGCACAGCTTTTCAAAATACTGCTTTATTTAAATGCAGATGACATGTTCAGGCCATAATTGAAGGGTTTGCCATGTTTTTCAGGTTAATAAAAGGCTGAGAGCTTTTAAGGACCCCTGAAAACCAATTTGAAAAGCATTTTGTGGCGTTTAATCCATGCCTGTTAGATTTGATATCATCTATATGCTTATGTAGTCCTAAAAGATAACAGACTATTAGTAGATATATGCATGCCAAAAGAGCAGTCTTTTTCCAAAATGGACCACAAATATTGATTATCTTGTTTAGTTGTATAGAACTTTTTTAATCAACCAAATCCTATCTTGAATGACAATGTCCCTCCCAGGAATACATCTTCCACTTAAATAGTAAGAGCAAATAACAAATAATAGTTCAGACTGTGATATAAGGTTTAAAAAAGCAAATTTCTTTTTTATTTGGAAATGCATAACCAAAAGAAGGAAAACTCAACTCATAAAAAAAAACATTTCTTGAGGTTTTTAAAGGCATTAATGTATTGTGTTGTGATTATCTTAAAGGGGTCATATGATGCGATTTCAATTTTTACTTTCTCTTTGGAGTGTTACAAACTCATTGTGCATAGATAAGATCCCTGAAGTTGCAAACACTAAAGTCTCAAAACCAAAGAGATATCTTTATAAAAAGTTAAGAGTCAGTCACACCTACCTAAAACGGCTCGTTCTAACACGCCCCCACATACCTACGTCACTATCTGGGAAGATTTGCATAACGCCGCCCAAATGTTCATGCAAAGAAAGAAGGCGTAACTTTTACTCTTGCTGTAGTATTGTTGACGATGCAGCCATGTCCTGAAGACATTTCATTGTGAAAGCGAAACTACTTTACTTGGTCTTCCAGAAGAGGACGATATCCGCTTCATCATGCCTGGAGCTGATCAGTGCTGGTCGCTGAGGAAATACATACATTTCACGCTGTGGATCACCGGAGTCCAGCCCGGCCTCAGCTCACTCTATCCGGCCTCAGCGCACGCTAAGCCAGGGCTCACGCTAGGCCGTTGTGTGTTTCGTTGCCACTGCCATGATTCAAACGCGAGTTTTGGGCATTGTAGAGTAGGGCTTGTTGTTTGTCATTTCTCTCATCACAAATGCAGACAGAGTTTTATGTTTACGCGCGCGATGCAACGCAACGCAACACGTAAAAAGACAGTACAAGTCATTATAATCAGTAATTATGTCCCCACTGGATGCAACAAATGCCTCGTTTGTAATGGGTTTTAATGTTTTTGTCTCGTCGCTCTGGCCGGGACACGGCATCAACAGTATGTGAGGGGCGTAACATTTCCGTCTCACGCTTGAGGTATTCGGCCAATCAAAACGCACTGGATAGCTGGCCAATCACAGCACACCTCGCTTTTTCAGACCGATGAGCTTTGTACAAATCGAGGCGTTTCAAAAAGGCGGGGCATAGAGGAGAAACAATAATGTACAGTATGTGGAAAATAATGTGTTTTTTGAACTTTAAACCGCATAAACCCATCATACACCAGTCCATGATAATGTTCTTTTTAGCAACATCATATGACCCCTTTAAACCCCATCAGTTTTTTTAAATGATATTAAAATTCTGGCCAATACCAATAAGTTAAATACTAATTTAAAATCTACACCAATAAATTAAAAGCTACATGTGTATTTCAGCATCACAACATTATAATCTCCAGGAAGAAAATGTATATTCATTATGAACTTTGCTAAGACTACATTTAACAGTATCATTAAATTATTAGTGCTTTTAAAGATTAACTTTAAGTGAGCATTAGATGATGGCAAATGTCAATTAAAAGTAAAAATTAAATAAATTAGCACATGCAATTATATATACATGACTGGCTGATGACCAATGCATATCTCATGCATACATCCCTATATAAAAAAGTGAATGACAAAGAATAGGGTTTTGCCAACCACCTTATAATATTATACTCATCATGACACGTGTTATGATTCATACTATGAGGCATCATGATATCATAATTGGACTGCAGCAAATACACAAAAATTACCCAACTTGTCCAACAGAGATTCAGTTTGTGTAATCAGTCTATTTTTATTTTTTTTTAGAAAACCTGCATCTTCATTATGTAGACATAAATAAAAAGAAGTGAATTCTAGGATCTAATATACTGATACAATATTGTGTTAAAAAGAATCAAAGCATATGATCATAGCACTGCTAGACAGTTAGTAGCAAGTGTGACGGGTCCAGCTTTTCTCAAAAGTTACGTAATTCATGACAGAACTCAAAAATGCAAACTAGATGCCATTGCAAATGTAAATGAGATGCCACTTGTTTTACTTGCATAGCTGCTCTTCTGTTCATACAGGACCAACTAGCTGAGTTATTAGCTCACTCGAGGAGCTCAGGTGTGGTCGGGTTGTGTTTACGTATACAGCTTGTACACATTCCAATAATAGAAACGGCCACAGTGAGTGTTTACACCAACAGAGAGAAAAGCTACAGGTCCAGATGGCCCCCTCTCTTCACGCTGGGTCTTCGGTGTGTGCAGCTATTTGAGTGAGAGCACTGGTCTAGAAACAGTTTTGACTTTCCTGAACCTGCCCTTCATGCGGTCAGAGTGAACTGAACCAAGCCATAGTGGTCGTCACTAAAGATCACAGCCACACAGGAACTGATGCCTGCCTGCCCCCCAGCTGAAAGAGCAAATGGTCAAGTGAGAGAGAGGTTATGTAAGTCAGCTGACTGTTTCCACACTGCAAAGACTGATAGTTCGAATCATATTTCACCAAAAAATTAAAAGAACGATATAGGGGTCTGATATTTATATTTTGCTAAAAGAAAAATAAGCTTTTAAAATATATATTTTTTCATTGTGTATAATGCAATGCAAAAATAAATAAATAAATTTATTGTACTGCCACTAATTTAGATATTAATTTATTAATATTTCAACTACATTATTTCAACTTATTTTTTAAAGAATCGTGTTTAACTGTAGAATTTGTGTTGAAAAACTACATTACCCAGGATGCTGTGAGGAAAATTCCAACAATCAGAGTCATGGCCAGCAAATTGCACTAAAAGACCTTGGCAGGGAATGCCTACGCTCATGCACCATGAATTATGTAAATCAATTTGGCCGGCATTGAACCTTTTAAAAATAAGAACTGTCTGTGGTGTGTGTGATATATTAATATAATAATATAGATATATTATAGATATATATATATATATTATATTATGCATATTTTGCCACCAAACTGAAAACTATATTGTTTCTATATATACACACGCAACAAAGTTCAATGAAAAATTTGAACATTTAATTAGATTAAGCCATTCTTAATGTTTCATGGGGATTCCTCATAAAAGCCATTCAAGTGCAAAGTCTTGAATGTTTTAGTCCAATTTTCAAATACTTCTTTGCTTCAAATTAAAGTTTATGTTGCAATTGACCTTGTAGGAAAAAAATCATTTTGGAACTGTTTAGCACTGTTTGGTGCAGCTACTGGTGCTGAAACATACAATGCTTCTTTTCTTAATGCAAAATACACTTTTTTTTTACTTTAAATTTTTGGTTGGAATGTGACCTGGACAAGTTTTCTAGATTTAGATTTGTCGTGCATCCTTTGGCTTCTAGCGAAACCTGCCTACAAACGTTTCAAACAATGCTACTGCTCTTACGAAGGATTTCAAAACTGGTTGGTGATAATCGAACCTCTGGTAAGCCAAAACAAAGAAGCAAACAATGTGCAAGCTAGCAACTATTAACACACCAAATTTCCCATTGCATAGGGTGTATACACACATCCCTGCACCGCCCTGCTCTAGGGAAACTGTGTCATAATAACCAACAGCTGTTCGACTACACGCCGAACTCTCCCAGCTGACTGCAGCAGGCTTGCTCCAACTGGTTATTCCAGAACTCTGACAAAAATATGACATCATTTCTCCACAGAACATGTTTCCACATGGCCTTCACAACTCAAAGTTCCTGGATCTACAAGCAGCTTTCCACCTCATGACATCACGGATAAAAAAATGTTTATATTGCACAAACACAGAGCAAAAAGAAATCTCAGGATGCTCATCTGAATAATTTATACCATTAAGCTCTTTTATGAGATGGAATGGATTTTTAATCACGGTTAAGATCTGGCATTATCTCTTAAAAAAGTGCTTAGATTATTCAACTAATAACCCACCCAATAAATTCTGTCACTCAGTTTCATGTTTTCCGAAATCTGTTTCTGAGACTTTCTGAAACAAATAAAATCCACTTTCATAGCAGCAGAATGAATAATCTTCAAAACCAATGTGCTTCACAAAAGAAACCGTGATATGGATTGGAATTATACTGTTTGCGAGTAAGTGATGACAACATTTTTTGGGTCAGCTATGCCTTTAACAATCAAATCAAACTGATCAAAACAACCAAAGATCAGTGCTGAATCAATAATGTTGAGCAAAGATAAAAATAAGAAACCGCGTTTGTTTACAGGCCAAACAGGAGATGTTTATTGGTGTCAGCTCCAGACCAATTGATTTTCAGCCGCAATAGAGTCCAAAGGAAGCCACACGATCCTGTTACATGTCTGAGTTTATTGTGAGTGTCACCCTACCGCCAGAAACAAGAGAGAATCTTAGAATCCCTACTAAAAAGAGAGCTCTTTAAAGAGATATTCCAAATAATACGGAACAAGTTTGGTGCATTGTTTTAAGTTCCAGTGTAAAGAGGAATGAAAGCAAGAGAGCACTAGTGGAAGTGAACAACCTGCTATTTCCATAAGTGGAACAGTATGTTCCAAATAGCAATAGCACAGAAGGGATGTCATATCTACTCCATAACAGTCTTTTGACGGTAATCAAGAGACCAGACAGACCAAGAGGTCTCCAATCTATGAGGAGAAATCCAATAGAAGGAAATGACTCTGAAGGCACCTAAGGAATGCAACCAGCTCATTCCAATTTAAAGTGTATTTCTGTACCAAACTTGTTTTCCAACAAAAATATATCTGGCTAGTCAGGCCTGTTTGTTGGCTTTTGTAAATTTGCAGTGGCAGTAGGGCAAACCACAGTCACAGGGGCCAAATTACATCCAAACATGTCTTCAGCCTGTCCAAACATGGAAGCTTAGAAGAGTACAGCAGTTAGATGGTCCATCATCTAGACATAGTAGACACATCTTAAAATGTGCAGTTACTTTTAAAAAAAGTACCATTTGAGGGCGGTATGCGACACATTTCTTACCTTTTTTATCTGAAAGAAGAGGGACAAAGTGTTGACATGCCTGGGGGAGGGAGTGAGGACAGGTAATGTCATGTAAATCTAGGCTGAATGCCTGGTCACTAGAGTAACGCAACTCACTTTATCAGCTGTTCATTCCGGAGTTATTTCTTTCCAAAGAATGAATAAATCAGATGAGTAACTGACATAATGGTTTTGCTTTAACTAAGCCTGTCGCAATAATCAATATATCGACTTATCGCGCAATATATGTACATGACCGCAATAATTTTTGGTGACGCAATATATCGCCCATTATACTTACTTAAAAATTAAAGTCACCATGTTTTGTACATTCCACTTGCGCCGGTGTCTTCTGCAGCTTCTCGTACATAACGTGGTGTAGTCATGAGGTGCTAGTTCAAATAAAAAAAAAAATGCTTCTACAAAAAAAGTTGAATCTGCAGATATGGTCTTGTTTAGGGATCTGACGGACATCTGACTGCTAAGTAGTGATTGTGTTTTTCAGCAATAGTGTGCACCCTTAATTTACAGAGAAAAGAAGGTCAGGGACAAATCTATGGACGGAAAATTCTCCAGACAAGTTCTTTGTGCATTTTCCTTTTTTTCCACTTGTTACTTTGCACTTTTTGTTAGAAAATGTTTATTTACTATTTATTCAGGTTCTTTAAGGCATCTAATATTTTGATACTTAATTTCCATTTTCTAAATATTCTTAAAAATGACAAGTTTGTTGTCATTTGGAAGTGTGTAGGCCTTCTTGCATTGTTATGCTGTTACATTACAATTATATACTCAGTGGCATAAAATGGTCTTTAAAATGACAATAGTATCGCTTATCGCAATTATTTCTGGGGCATATCGCACAACTAAAAAGCTGTTATCGTGACAGGCCTAGCTTTAACAGACCTAAACCCCATAAAACAAGCCTGTACCCAACAAAGCCCATATCCAACTAAAACATATGTAGCCAAACAAAACACGCATGTACACAACAAAAAGACAAATCTGTACCCAAATACTCAACACAAACAAATATGTACCTAACAAAAATAGTGACCAAAACAAACCCATACCCCAACAAAAACAAACGATACCCAACGAAATTAAATCTGTGGCTCCCAAAAACATCAACACATAAAGTAACGTGTGTGTACAACAGCGTTACAAGTAAAAGTAGTGAAAAAGAGCAAGCTCTTATATAATAGAGTGGGCAATTCTAAAGAGTGTGAAGAGTAGTGTGTATGTCAGCGGAAAAAAACACAAACACAACATCCAGCACACACACAGCTGATCTAGGGCGCGTTGTTCCCTTCAGAAAGCGACAACCAAAGCGTTAAAAGCGACAAAAAGACAGTGTTGCGGTATATCATCTGAACATTATCAAAGCACATGCATGAAACAATGACCCAAACACACTGCAGCGCCGTGACCTCACGAGCCACAGACCGAGGACATTCAAACACTCATGCAATCACGCATTTTCTCTTTTTTATTTTACCTCGGTCAGGTTTCATGTTGGTCACGGACACCGTGATCCCCTCCAGGATGCCTGCGGTCCGTCTTCTGTCTTCAGATCTTTCTTCAGACTTTAAAACTCGTCCCTTAGACATCGGCTAGCTATCGATCTGGCGCACAGCCATTCGGATATGAATGATCTGAGAGCTGTACGATCAAACGTAGATCTACACGCGACTGTATGTTAAAGTCCAGCGGTCTGATGAACTAGTCCATCAAAGCACCACCAGCGTTCGACCTAAATAAGCATGCAATGAGCATCTCTCGTCTCGAGCTAGCTAGATATCCCAAACCTCCGCCGCCTGTCGCCTCATTGCCGAGCTCCAGTGCCAACACACCAGTCTCTCAAGTGCCAGTGATCTGCTCAAATTAAAGCCACATGAGACGCATCGGAATCCCCTGGATCATCCTCACCAAACCTACACACAGAGGCAGATCAGACACTACCAAAGACCCCCCAACATCATCTCCTCCTGGAGAAATGTTACGTGGCTGTGATGAGTCTGACTTCAGCCGACAAGAAGTGGCTCATAGCTCTAAACCCCCTTTTCGACCACTGGATCATAAACCCTCCCCATAAAAAAGCACTGGAGACGTTAGGACTAAACAAACTAGTTCAGCAAACTATCTACACAAAGCGACTGCCAAAAACCTAGCGATGACAAACCCCAAAAGTGTTCGAGCTGTCTAAACGATATCTCGGAGATTAAATGATCAGCAGGGGCAACGCTCATGTTCTCTCTCTCTCTCTCTCTCTTTGCTTGTCAAAACAAACGCAGGAGGACAGCCTCTAAGTCATGTGTCCCAACAACAGCTCGTCCCGCCCCCAGGCTAGTCGTCACTTCCGCCCCACGGCACTACCTTGAACTCGTTACCGCAGCAACGCGTGAACTCAACCCACTTATCTGAACACGTTTAGCTTTATCGCGTCTATCGTGGTCCGCTTTTGTTCATGTCTGACATGTGTTTTAATGCTAAAAATGAATGTAATTTTCAAGAAACGTATGAAAATATAAATTGAAACGGAATAAAATGTCTTTGAAACTGAAAAGAAATTCAATGCAGGCAAAATCTTTGACTTCGTTTTTAATACACTGCATGTTTTGCAACTGTTTTCTCTTGTTTCATTAGCTCTGTACTTACAAATGTGCTTCCAGAGTTTTCATTTACGCTTCTGAAGGTTTCGTTCGCCATTCTGACACAAATCTCTCGTGGGGGCGGGGCTAGCAGCAGTGTGTTCTCATTGGCTACTGAGTTTTTGATTGACAGCTTCTTGACCTGCTACTGGTAGTGAAGGCGTCAATGTTTGCCTTGCCAGTGTGGACGTGAGCGTCTGTTAGCGGGTTCCAATTTCATTTTAGTGATATAAAGTTAGGAGTTTTGTTTTTGAATTCAATCTGTATTTATCTGTTGCTACTACTCTGTCAATATAAGCTTTTAGGAATCAAACGCGAGAGAAAAAGAAGGTCATATTGAGGTTTAATTATTAAAGTACTGTATATAATACTGGAAATATTGTATAATGTCCAATGTTCTTGTAGGATATTTGTTTATTGCTCATGATTCTTTTGCATTGTAGGGTCTAATTAGGTTGTGCCATTACATTTGAAATACTATCATATCCAGGGTTCCTCAAATCTTACCCTGGAGGTCCAATGCGCTGCAGAGTTTAGCTCCAACCCTGATCAAACTCACCTACCTGTGATTTTCTAATGATCCTGAAAACAATATTATCATGCTCAGGTGTGTTTGATTAGGGTTAGAGCTAAACTCTGCAGGAAAGTGGATCTCGTAGGCCAGATTTGAGGATCCCTGATATAAGCTATGTGTGATATATTGAGACATCAAGAAAGTCTCTCTCCAACCAGGCAATCAAGCTCATTTTATTACATATTCCACAAAAACAATGTTCTTGCAGCCAATTGTTTTTATCATGCAGATCATTTTGTTTAGTTATTTTATTTATTTAACATTATCATCTAACGTTTAAAGTTGGAAATACATTTGAACAATCATCAACTCTTTCAAGTGTGACTTTTATAAACCAGTTTTAATGAATGTAAATGAAAATATGAATTAGTTCAAATAAATGTACATTCTTTATTGTCACTATAGCATATACAGAAGTATCAAAGTGAAAGTCTTGGATGCAATTATGTTGTGACAGGAAAGACCAGAATCCACGAAACACTAACTGCGTAGTATACATGTAATGCACAGTATTCTCATCATTTACATTACTACACAAAATGCACAAGAACATAATATACAGAACATGTTCACAATTCATAATATGTTTTAAACTGCAATGATCCTTTCAACAGTTCCTGTTACAGTATAAGTTACAAAACAGTGAATGTGTATGTTATGTAATGGAGTGCAATATCAGTCTTTACAGGAATATTCCACCCCAAAAAAATGAAAATTCTCTAATTTACTCACCTTCATGCCATTCCAGATGTATATGACTTTCTTTCTTGACATAAACACAAAGATTTTTAAGAAAATAATCCATCTCTGAGAATCCACATAACACAAGTTAACCCATGCACGTATGACAGTTGATCGGAAGTGATTGTTCATAGTCAAATGTTTAAATTATTAGTGTTTTTCTTATCTGTTGTTTCACTTCAAAAGATACTGATTCAACCATTAAGGTCAGATGGATTACTGTCACGATAGTTGTGTGTGGTTTTTAAAGCATCTTTAGGACACACAGAGATGGATTATTTGCCTAAAAATCTTAATTTGTGTTTACCTGTCCAGTCGAAAGAAAGTAATATTCATTTGGGCCAACATGAGGGTGAGTAAAATAATTTTTATTTTTGAGTGAACTATCCCCTTAACAATCATATGCTGTTGGTATGCTAATCCAAGATCAGCATAGACTAATGCGAATAAAGTGCAACCTCTTGTGTACTTGTGAACTGTGTTTGTTTTAATCTAGAGCTCCAAAGAAATTAAAACATTTGCTATAATATCAGGTGTCTGAAGATCAAGATCCCAGTCATTCAAAGGTGAGGTGTCTGAACAAAGTAAGAATCTTGTCTGATGGGGGCAATGGATCTCTGGTACTACCACTACATCCTCTGGGTCAGCATCAGAAGTTTGTTTATGGAAAAGTTGCTCCGCTCCCTGGAAATTAAGAAAGGACATGTATTATAGTCTAACAATACAAACTGCTTTGAACTCCCATTAAACATTTCAAACTTAAAATATTTCAAACAAATAAACACACAATATAATTATTATTCTCTTCACGGATGAATCCCGGTTTTCACCTGTACAGGGCAATGCAGACAGCGTGTATGTCGTCGTGATGTCAGCGTTGTGGATCAAGTGGCCCATGGTGTGGTTATGGTGTGGGCAGGCGTATGTTATGGACTACGAACACTGGTGCATTTTATTGATGGCGTTTTGAATGCACAGAGATACCATGACGAGATCCTGAGGCCCATTGTTGTGACATTCATCCACGACCATCACCTCATGTTGCAGCATGATAATGCACGGCCCCATGTTGCAAGGATCTGTACACAATTCCTGGAAGCTGAAAACATCCCAGTTCTTGCATGGCCAGCATACTCACTGGACATGTCAGTCATTGAGCATGTTTGGGATGCTCTGGTTCGGCGTATATCGGCGTATATTCGGCCAATATCCAGCAACTTCGCACAGCCATTGAAGAGGAGTGGACCAGCATTCCACAGGCCACATTCAACAACCTGATCAACTCTATGCGAAGGAGATGTGTTGCACTTGCTGAGGCAAATGGTGGTCACACCAGATACTGACTGGTTTACCAGGATACCCCCGGACCCCCAATACTATAAAACTGTACATAAAGTTGGTCACTAAGTTTATACTAATATATATACTGTATATATACAAACCCAATCCCCAAAAAAAAAAAAAAAAAGTTTTTGGGACACTGTACAAATTGTGAGTAAAAAATGAATGGAATAATTTACAAATCCCATAAACTTATATTTTATTCACAATAGAATATAGATAACATATCCAATGTTGAAAGTGAGACATTTTGAAATGTCATGCCAATTATTGGCTCATTTTGGATTTCATGAGTTACACATTCCAAAAAAGTTGGGACAGGTAGCAATAATAGGCCTGAAAAGTTAAATGTACATATAAGGAACAGCTTGAGGACCAATTTGCAACTTATTAGGTCAATTGGCATCATGATTGGGTATAAAAAGAGCCTCTCAGATTGGCAGTGTCTCTCAGAAGTCAAGATTGGCAGAGGATCACCAATTCCCCAAATGCTGCTGCAAAAAATAGTGGAGCAATATCAGAAAGGCATTTCTCAGAGAAAAATTTGCAAAGAGTTTGAAGTTATCATCATCTACAGTGCATAATATCATCCAAAGATTCAGAGAATCTGGAACAATCTCTGTGCGTATGGGTCAAGGCCGGAAAACCATACTGGTTCCCGTGATCTTCGGGCCCTTAGATGGTACTGCATCACATACAGGAATGCTACTTTAATGGAAATCACAACATGGGCTCAGTAATACTTCCAGAAAACATTGTCGGTGGACACAATCCACCGTGCCATTCGCCGTGGCCGGCTAAAACTCTATAGGTCAAAAAAAAAGCCATATCTAAACATGATCCAGAAGCGCAGGCGTTTTCTCTGGGCCAAGGCTCATTTAAAATGGAATGTGGCAAATTGGAAAACTGTTCTGTGGTCAGACGAATCAAAATTTGAAGTTCTTTTTGGAAAACTGGGACGCCATGTCATCCGGACTAAAGAGGACAAGGACAACCCAAGTTGTTATCAGCGCTCAGTTCAGAAGCCTGCATCTCTGATGGTATGGGGTTGCATGAGTGCGTGTGGCATGGCAGCTTACACATCTGGAAAGGCACCATCAATGCTGAAAGGTATATCCAAGTTCTAGAACAACATATGCTCCCGTCCAGATGTCGTCTCTTTCAGGGAAGACCTTGCATTTTCCAACATGACAATGCCAGACCACATACTGCATCAATTACAACATCATGGCTGCGTAGAAGAAGGATCCGGGTACTGTAATGGCCAGCCTGCAGTCCAGATCTTTCACCCATAGAAAACATTTGGCGCATCATAAAGAGGAAGATGCGAAGAAGACCTAAGACAGTTGAGCAACTAGAAGCCTGTATTAGACCAGAATGGGACAACATTCCTATTCCTAAACTTGAGCAACTTGTCTCCTCAGTCCCCAGACGTTTGCAGACTGTTACAAAAAGAAGAGGGGATGCCACACAGTGGTAAACATGGCCTTGTCCCAACTTTTTTTGAGATGTGTTGATGCCATGAAATTTAAAATCAACTTATTTTTCCCTTAAAATTATAAATTTTCTCAGTTTAAACATTTGATATGTCATCTATGTTGTATTCTGAATAATATATATTGAAATTTGAAACTTCCACATCATTGCATTCTGTTTTTATTCACAATTTGTACAGTGTCCGAACTTTTTTGGAATCGGGTTTGTATATTAGTATTAATTTAGTACTAAATACCTCAAAATTATGCACAATTTATCATCTGTAATACCCTTGTGTAATCATTAGATGGCTGTATAGCCCTATATATCCATGACTGTGTATTCCCTAGTTACTGGAAACTATTTTCAGTCATAATTATTAGCATGTATTAGGATTTGCCCGAAATACCCCGAAATATTCATCTGAAGTGACCATTTTTGCAGTATTTTTACAGTCAAATCTGGACACAGAAAAAGCATGGTAAAAATTCTTTACATTGCTAAAGTTGACAGTGCAGTGATTGACAGCGGGCTTGTAAAATGGCATCGGTCATTGTCAGATACAGTAAGTTTAGTACTGTACATTATGTGCTGGGGAAAATATGAACTAATCTAAGCAAATATGATCCAATTGAAGAATGTAACTGTATGTACAGTTTTACTGTATTGGGGGTCCGGGGGGGTCCAAAAACCAGTCAGTATCTGGTGTGACCACCATTTGCCTCACGCAGTGCAACACATCTCCTTCGCATAGAGTTGATTAGGTTGTTGATTGTGGCCTGTGGAATGTTGGTCCACTCCTCTTCAATGGCTGTGCGAAGTTGCTGGATATTGGCAGGAACTGGAACACGCTGTCGTATATGCCGATCCAGAGCATCCCAAACATGTCCGGTGAGTATGCTGGCCATGCAAGAACTGGGATGTTTTCAGCTTCCAGGAATTGTGTACAGATCCTTGCAACATGGGGCCGTGCATTATCATGCTGCAACATGAGGTGATGGTCGTGGATGAATGGCACAACAATGGGCCTCAGGATCTCGTCACGGTATCTCTGTGCACTCAAAATGCAATCAATAAAATGCAACTGTGTTCGTTGTCCGTAACATACACCTGCCCATACCATAACCCCACCGCCACCATGGGCCACTCGATCCACAACGTTGACATCAGCAAACCGCTCACCCACACGACGCCATACACGCTGTCTGCCATCTGCCCTGTACAGTGAAAACCGGGATTCATCCGTGAAGAGAATAATAATTATATTGTGTGTTTATTTGTTTGAAATATTTTAAGTTTGAAATGTTTAATGGGAGTTCAAAGCGGTTTGTATTGTTAGACTATAATACATGTTCTTTCTCAATTTCCAGGGAGTGGAGCAACTTTTCCATAAACAAAATTCTGATGCTGACCCAGACATTGTAGTGGTAGTACCAGAGATCCATTGTCCCCATCAGACAAGATTCTTACTTTGTTCAGACACATCACTTTTGAATGACTGGGATCTTGATCTTCAGACACCTGATATTATTCAAATATTTTAATTTCTGAAGAGACACCTCTCCAAGTGCCAGACGCCATCGAATGTGAGCATTTGCCCACTCAAGTCGGTTACGACGACGAACTGCAGTCAGGTAGAGACCCCGATGAGGACGACGAGTATGCATATGAGCTTCCCTGAGATGGTTTCTGACATTTTGTGCAGAAATTCTTTGCTTATGCAAACCGATTGTTGCAGCAGCTGTCCGGGTGGCTGGTCTCAGACGATCTTGGAGGTGAAGATGCTGGATGTGGAGGTTCTGGGCTGGTGTGGTTACATGTGTTCTGCGGTTGTGAGGCCGGTTGGATGTTCTGCTAAATTCTCTGAAACGCCTTTGGAGACGGCTTATGGTAGAGAAATGAACATTTCAATTCACGGGCAACAGCTCTGGTTGACATTCCTGCAGTCAGCATGCCAATTGCACGCTTCCCTCAAAACTTGCGACATCTGTGGCATTGTGCTTTGTGATAAACGCACATTTTCGAGTGGCCTTTTATTGTGGCCAGCCTAAGGAACACCTGTGCAATAATCATGCTGTCTAAACAGCATCTTGATATGCCACACCTGTGAGGTGGATGGATTATCTCGGCAAAGGAGAACTGCTCACTAACACAGATTTAGACAGATTTGTGAACAATATTTTGAGAGAAATAGGCCTTTTGTGTACATTGGTCTTAGATCTTTGAGTTCAGCTCAATAAAAATGTGGGCAAAAACAAAAGTGTTGCGTTTTTTGAATTTTGTTCAGTGTAGATAAACCAGGGTCCTGTATTATTGGCTAAATCAAGAAAACTTACCGGCAAGTGCCCTATAACAACTTTATTGGATGATAATTATGATGAATCATTCGTCTTTGCTATTCCTAAGAATCATCTCAACATGTGGAGCAGCAGATAAATACTGATAAATAATAAAAATAAAAAAAAATCTTTCTATATGTTTTCTATAATTAAATGAAAGGGAAGCCGCTAACAGACGCTCACGTCCACACTGGCAAGGCAACATTGACGCTTCTCTACCAGTACCAAATGTTGAGAAAGCTGTCCAATCAAAACCCGTAGCCATGAGAACAACTTGCTGGCTAGCCCGGCCCCGCCACAGAGATTTGTGTCAGAATGGCGGATGAAATCTTTAGAAGCGTAAATGAAAACTCTGGAAGTGCATTTGTAAGTACATATCAGCGAATGAAAGCGGAGAAAACTGTTGCAAAACATGCAGTGTATTAAAACCGTGTCAAAGATTTTGCCTGCATTTAATTTTTTTTCAGTTTCAAAGACATTTTATTCAGTTTCAATTTATATTTTTATAAGTTTCTTGAAAAATTACATTCATTTTAATTGGCACAAATGTAATCCCATATAAATGTGTCTATTCTGGATTAACCCGTAAAGCATGACATATAAAATAAAAGTCAGATAATTGAACAATTATTGAAGTCAGTTTATTGTACCTTTACACAAAATAGAAATAAAATCTATCTATCTATCTATCTATCTATCTATCTATCTATCTATCTATCTATCTATCTATCTGTCTGTTTGTTTGTCTGTCTGTCTGTCTGTCTGTCTGTGTCTGTCTTTCTGTCTGTCTGTCTGTCTGTCTGTCTGTCTGTCTGTCTGTCTGTATGTCTGTCTATGTGTCTGTCTATGTGTCTGTCTGTCTGTCTGTCTGTCTGTCTGTCTGTCTGTCTGTCTGTCTGTCTGCTGTATGTCTATCTGTCTGTCTATCTGTCCTGCTGTCTTTCTGTCTGTCTGTCTGTCTGTCTGTCTGTCTGTCTGTCTGTCTGTCTGTCTGTCTGTCTGTTCCTGTCTGCTTCTGTCCCTATAGTAACCTCAGACTTTTATGGCCCAGGCCTATGATCTAGGCTAGTGAGAATACCCTTTCAAAAAAAGAGGTAGGACTAATTTATTAAGAAAATTTAAGTTTACTTTCAAAGAAAAGTATAATATTAATGTACTAGTAGTATACTTTTATGTATACTTGGGACTAAAATGTTTAGAAAAGTATACTTGTGTACGTTACAATAGTACATTTTGAGGACACAACTGGTAGGATACATCTGTGCTTCTTGTAACTATACTGCTAGTGAACGTTAATTTACTAGTTTTTGTCTTTTTACTTTTTAGTTCACTATACTTTTTAGTTTTTATATCGCAAGTGTAGGCTATTGCAATTTTTCTTGAACCTAAAATCATACCTATAGTTTACTATTTATATAATATTTTTGCACTTTAAGTATGTCTACCCATCCTCTAAACCAGCATTTCAGGTCAGGGAGTCCTTGGATGGATGGCAAGTTCATCACAGAGGCGCTTGCAGATAGAACTGACCATAAGGAACATTCACCTGTTGTTCATACCACCTAATTTGTATTATGTGTTCAATAAAAATACCCAATACCCAAGCCAATACACTGACATTTTTCCCCAATGCATGCTTAAAGTGCAAAAATAATACGCGCAACAAATAATAAACTTATTTGCATAAAGTTTAAATGCATTTGCATAAAGAAAAACTTACAGTTATACATGTTGAAATATGTATTAAATGTTACTGCACAATTTATAAAGTGCATACTGTGCAGATGTAAGATAGTGTCATTGTCAGGTGCATTGCATTGTGTTTCTCTCTCTCTCTCTCTCTCTCTCTCTCTCTCTTTTTGTAAGGGAAGCTATTTCACCAGCTTTATAGGCTTAAATAGCAAATTAGTTGTATAAAGTTATCAATTAAAAGGTTCCTTTTTTGTCTTTTTACTACTAAATAATTACACAAGATTAAATGATTGTATAGAATTAACATTATATAAATGTCAATATAACATACATGCAGAGACCACTTTGAGAATAGGATTTAGAATCTAAATGATGAAAAAAATGTTGATTT
>JADLZN010000290.1:175000-211492 GCA_018155175.1 Sinocyclocheilus anophthalmus
AAGAGAAGGGGTGAGAATTCTGATGCAGAGAGCTGTTGTGATGCTGTGGGTGAACACTTCTGGGTCTTTCACTGTGATGTAGGAGGGATTCTGGGCAGAGAGGCTCTTGACTCACAGTAGGGCTTGATTTATGCCAGTCTTTGTTGTCGTACAAAACAAATCCTAAACGCTGCACCTGGATCATCTATCTGATATCCCTTATGCAACACAGGAACCCCACGGCCAGCAAACCTAATGCAACAAATGAAACAACTCTGATTGTACAGCATAGCGAGACAAAAAGCTCTGCTGTCATGGGCCTTCTCTTTAATCCTGCTAAGAGACATCATTCTGCATCATTCTTGTCATGGTGTTTCCAAGCAGACACACAAAGCACCCAATCTGAGCCAATAATGTCCTAGCCATTAGCAGCATCAAACAGAAAGGGAATCAGTTTAATGAGATATTACAGGTTCAAACAATGCTGTGATTTTTGAAGCGGGGGTCCAGATTCAACAGTTTGGCCTTATCCATGCACAAAGTCTGTTTAAATTTAGCTGAAACAACATATAAGTGGCAACATGGTCATGATATGATAGCACATGCTTTGCCAATAACCGATTTTTGGAGTAATTTAGAATTCCATAGTCGTTAATCTGAACTATGGCAGATGGGAAGTGTTTAAAACTTGTTTGAAAACAATTCAGCAATTCTGTTTGTTGCCGCTAATGGACCAGAAATGAAACTGTCACCATTAGACTCAAACGTCCGCCCTCCCCACACATGCACACACCAATTCCTGGTTTCTTTACAGATTTATTAGACTTTGCTCATTGTCAGTACACACGTTCGAAAACCAAAATTGACATATCAGATGGATCTAGGCAACAGTGCCACGTCAATTAAAAACCAACCCAGCGACGTGGCCCTACCCATGGCAGACCTGCTGCCCCGCCCACGCTCCGCCCACTCAGTGTCCGACACAGCAAAGTGAGCAGGACTTGTAGCCCTCCGTCCCAAAAGCCACAGATTGTACTGTTTAGCAGTATGCATGCCCCCAATAAGTTGAACTAAGCTCGTCTACATTGTCTCACTATGCCCTCTATTGGTTCATACCCGTGCAGACAGCAAAAGACCTCACAAACGCCAGTGCTTATGCAAAAATTACACTACTTTCTTTCATTCCCCCCCCTTCCCACTTTTTGGTTTGGTTAGAAAATCTTTGGATGTGCAGCAATAGCCATAAAACAAGGATTTGAAATACAAAGGACAAAATCATTCTGGACATTTAAATAACATAAAAAAAAAGATCAAATAAAAACATCATACACTGCTTTTCATCGCAGGTCTCTGTAGGACCGTTCGGATCTCTGGCAGTGTATCAGTACATGGGCCAAAGTGCCATCTAACATACAAACACAGAGGAATGGAAATTCATAGATATATCTACACTTCAGACATAAGGCTGTAAAATAAAACGAATGTCCACTTTTTTGTTTAGTTTTTTAGTTTTTTTTCCAAAAAACCTACTATGTACAAATCTATATTTTCTACAAATACATACATTAAAACATAGGTTAAGCGATACAAAAATGCAATTAAATTAACGGAAATCACAACACAGTAGTAGAAGAAAGTGAACGAATAGACAGAATCACAGCAGTTGGTTTTACCCTGTAAAAAAGAATAGTCAAACATCCTTAGAGTATAGGAATAACACAAGGCTTTAATAAAAAATAAGCTTCTTTTCCTTCCTGCAAGTTTCAGTCTGATATCACAGAAACTCACCTTTGGTGACCAAAACGGAGCACTTTAGCCAAAACCGTCAAAATAAATACTCATAAAGCTTTTTTTCCCAAAGTCACATCAACGATTACCAAACTAGTTCAGTTCTGCCTTAATCACATAAACTCTCTATACAACAGAACTGTGGAAATTTATTACTATGAGGTATTCAGATATTGGTAAAGACGTGCACGGCCTAATCGGTGGACGCACCCACGGGCGACTTGGCGAGGGGTCGGGGCAAGATTTGGCAGGGCGTTTAAAAGGGAGGTGGCAGGACCTTTGGTTTGTCAGCAAGAGTTGGAGAAAGCAAGAGAAATTCCTTTGGTATGTTTTCATTGCATGGTTGCACTGGCAAAAGCACCACGGTGAGAGAGAAGAAATATTCCATTTTTTTTCTTCATCAGTGGCCCTTCCACAGGCTGAGGTATTCCGAGAGTTAAAAGGTGGGTGTCGAGAGGTCAACGGCGGTTTAACACTTTGGTTCAAGCAAGGCACTCGTCCTGTGAGTTTAACACATGTCTGCCGAGGGCGCTGTTACATGAGCACGGATGAGTGGTAGAGAGCATTAGAGCGAAGGAGAAGAGGAAAAAGGGGGAAGGAGTGGAAACACACCATCTATCCATCCACCTTATCATTCATTTAGGCCGTGCAAAGATAACAAATCTTTGGTATTCTTTGGTATCATTACGTTGATAGAAATCACGAATGGAAACGGACTGAGGTAGCATCTTTGGTTCACACTATAAATTTGAGCAGGTCTAAACATGTATTTTTTTTCTTCTTTTCTACACGAGGAAGCAGCGCTCTTTTATATATGCTTCGATGTCGTAATAGTCGTAAATACCAAATATATATTTAAAGCTAAAACACACCACAAGAGACAACAAGGCCAGATATCTTGTGAGTTTGAGTGAGTCTATTATATGAAGCGAATGCATCACCCTGCTTCAGTGTCCATAATGCTTTCTTCCTAGTTGTGAAATGCATAGAATGTGCTCCCTCTCTCTTACTGGGGTATTGGGTTCGGGCCCGGATGGGGACTCTGCGGTGGTGTTGATGGTCGATGCCGTGAAAATGATGCATTAGACAATGAAATAGCCTTCTATCAAGAGCTTAATGGGAAATGAACCCAATGAATCTAATATGACGGCGCATGGCTTATGGGTTTGTGAAAGCATGCTGACAGAAACCAGTCAATCGAACATTTTTTATCATTCTGAGGATGAGAAAGTTGGTCGTATGCAATGAAAGTTTGAAATGAAATGTCACCCAAAACAACCTGAATTTCCTCCTGCTTCCTCTAATGACAATTAACAAGCGTGTGCATTTGCCCCAGACAAAGCTAATAATGATAAACGAGAAGTCTCTTCACCCAGAAGTCTCTTCAGCCTCATTAGATGAGAGTCTGCGAAACTCGTAAAAATAAGTTGTGTTTGACTGATGGATGTGGGTATGAAACAGTGACAGGTGCTGGTTTGTGTAAGTCTATCTTTGGTTTTCAGCAACTGGCATTGAAATATTTAAAATACAGGTAAAAAAGGCAGGTTAAAGCTAGCAAAAATCTCCCTGAAATAATCACAAGAAAGGACTGAGGCAGGAATGGGGTGCGGGGAAAGCTGTGTCCTCACAGAGACAGGTTTGGCTAGTGATTGAGTTCGTTTTAGGACAAACGAGAACGAATTATACGGCATATAAATGGCTACAGAAACCACAGTCCATAATACATTTACTGAGTCACCTGATTAGGCGGGCACGGGGGTCTTGTAAGAGGAATAAATATAGTTTGTTCTGATTGAAAAAAACAAAAAACAAAACAAAATACATGTGTTTCTTTGGTTCTACCATCTGTGATTGATAAGTACTGAAGATGGCAAGTTCACATGTATTTTTAGGTTTCTATGTAACTTTTCCAACAATTAGGAAGAAAGCACTATCCTGAGGGTTACATTCAGGCAAACTTTGTCAAGATTCTACACCACCTGATTAGATTTGGCATCCCTGGCTAGATCTGGGATGCCAATAGAGGTGAATGTGTAACGTCAGGCTTTACACCCTCAATGACGTTGCAAAATCTGGAATCTGACATCAGAGTGAATAACAATCACTCCACGTTTGAGATAATGACCAATCATCGATGAGAAAAAGTCTTTGAAAGCAACCGGTCACATGAGAAAGAAAGACTCCAGTTAGGGGAGTGTGTTGAGATGAGGAACGACCAGTGATTGGAGTGTAACTTCAACAGTAACTGGAGTGTTCTTTTTTTTTTTTTTTTTTTTTTTTTTTTGCAGAAGTGGCAGACACAACGAAGAAGGTCTAAACTGGGGATCAAAGCCAGTCTTTGGTGTTTTTCTTTGGATATTATAAATATCGGTACTGTACAAGTTTTAAGGGCAAACGCTGTCTAAAATTGTCTCTTGTTAAGTTTTCTTTGTTTAAAGCTTTTCCACCGAAGTTTTTTTTTTTTTTCCATAATGCAGCCACTACTCCATCATGCTTTGGTACAAGTGCTGGAGGAGGAGGAGTTGGCCAAGTTGGAGCTGCCATCGTCCAGCCACTTATCGAGGCTCCGTCGACGCGCATTCATGAAGAAGTTGCTGACGGTGGTGAGCTCCAGGCCCAGCTGCTGAGAGATGGTGATTTGTAACTCTTTGGACGGGCGCTTGTTCTCTTTGAATATTGCATGTAAAGTCCGACGCTGGACATCAGTGAAGACCAGCCGGGGCTTCTTGGAGATGCACCCCCGCTCGCTTTTACCATGCTCCTGCTCTTTTCTCTTGCACGCTGAAAGAAAAAAAGGTTGACATGAAACAGTCAGACATAAATGCCTAACATGTAAAAGAAACATACTTATTTGTCATGACACAGTATGAGTTTTTAGTAAGACTTTATTTTACAGTGTCCATGCTAAATGCAACTGACCCTAAACCAAACCCTATTCCTAACCCTACAGTAAGTACATGCTGTCAATTACTATTACTATGTACTTACATTACAATGTAACAAGGACACCTTAAAATAAAGTGTAACTGAGTTTTTCTGAAATGGTTCTCAAAGCAAATCAGCCAAAAACATGAAATAGACAAAACAAAACAGAAACACTGATGCTTTTCGAAGGGTTTGTATTGTAATTTTCACTAAATGTTCACTATATGAATGAAGTCTCTGGAACTGTCCGTGGTGCTTAAATCCAACCACATGCATTTCAGATACACTATGCCACAACAAATAGGCCTATAATCACTTACTGCCAGCCAATGAATAAAAATACACTTGTTTAACGACACTAAGCAGTCACTTTAAATAAAAAGGCCTATGTTTTCTGTCTTTGTGTGAATAAAATCCTAGTGGGCGGCATACTTGTTATTTAGAAACCACAAGGGGGCGCTAAAAGACGGTGCGAAACCGCTTGAAGCAGGCATACTTATAACACGCACACACATATAAGCAATATATTTTCTTAAATAAACCGGCTCATATCATTAATATGTCAAGCACAGTTCTGCGTCTAAGTTCTAACGTTCATTCTATAGCACACTGCATTAGCACACCATAACAACTTATTTTAATATTTAATATTCATATGCATTAAGCGTACATTTTGAATATCATTTAAATATGTATCATGTTTAAATCAATTATGAAATGTTAAATTAAATTATAATTATACTAAGAGTTTTCAGCTTATAGCCTAGTGTCGTTTTTATAATGTAATTAGGTATAACGTGAATAAACCTTTACATACTAGTCCAATCGTATAAAAGAAGAACGACACTATGCACAGGGTTTGGAACTTTGGGTACATATTAACAAAAAAGCAAATGAGCTCGCTATCATGTGTCATAAATCAAAACTGTGTCTATGCACAAGGCCACTGTGACGAGACCAACGCAGATTCCCAGGGAAATAACTGCGAACCTCTTTATCCTTCAGCACATTTGATCATCACATATAGGTACTGTTTGTCTGCAAATCATTAGACAGGCGCCAGATAAGCGCGCACAAGAGGCCAGGGCTCGCCCACGGTCACTCATTTCACAGTAGCTCCATGCAGCAACAAAACAGAACCTAATCTTATGCTCAGGCCAAAAAAGACGTTCGAATTATTTAGGCTACCATATAATTATATATAGTCTGTGCAATATTATAATATATAATAACAGATAATGAATTTGGATTACATAGGCCTATGCTATAGGCTATAGAATATGAATAGACAGCCTATGCAAATTCCGTTTCGTTGCATTCCTATTTAGATGTACATCAACTACTGGTCTGTTACGCGTTTTATGATTTAATAATAATGTATTATTATTATAGTTATTGATGTAATGTTATGAAGTTTAGCGAAGCCGCATTTGGGTTCAGATATAGTTTGAAAAGACTATATATACCTGAATAAAATGGCAGATTAGATGTAAAATTAGACCATTTGTAATATACTATTTGATATACTTCCATGGTCACTATTTGGCTAACTATTTTTATAAGAATACAATAATTTCTTCCCAAAATTATATCAATCGCAAAACGATTAACAATGATCGACAAACAGCTTAAAGAATGTCGCTTTGTTCAAATTAAAAGGTTATTTTTCATGTATTACCTTATTACAAAATTACGCAAATACTAATTATTTAGGTATAACAAAAAACACTGAATGACACTGAGTTTTCTTTTTCTATTAAAATTAGACTAGGATCCCTTTTTAACAAACAACATATTAAGCCCTACTCATACGAAACCATATGCTGAAATATAAATATAAAGAGCTGAGACAAAATTCAGTTGAAAATACAATCGTGCACTGCAAATTCACGGCATGAGAATCACGAGTGCGTAAAAGGTGTAAAAGAGCAGTGATGTGAAAGACTGCTGAATGGTCTACTGTCTTACATTACTAAGGAAAAGGAGAAGGGAACTGAATTTGAATAATCAATATACCAATTCTATATATACCTCTCAGTAGGCCGATCACATACCCTCAACCATATGTACTTAATCAATAATATACATCACTGTGTCTGAAACCTTCACTAATTTCAATATCATTTAACTGAGTAAGAAATAATCTCACAAAACAAAAAGAAGCTAAAACTAACTGTCATGTAATTAGAATAGCAGTAGTTTATAATGATGATAATAATAATAATAATAAAGATCCAACAATTTTCTGGATTTTTTTAAGCTTAAGTCGACCAAAAGAAAAACGAATACACAATGTGAGAAAAAAAACAACATTATGTGAATGTAAACATATTCCCTTTTATCCTGTTATTTACAGAAACTTGTGGAAATGAAATGGTATGATGTAAATTCATATTTTGACCTTTACTATGAATAATACAAAAACGTGGAGCAAAAATCCATAACAGAGCGAGGCCGAATCTGAACCAAACACACACCAGCCCAGCATCAGTATACATGTATTATTGCATAATACCCTGACATTGACATTAATAATAAAAACGAAACTTCGCTACAGGAAAAAAATTAATCGAGCGTAAGAGGATAAAATAAAGAGTAAACTACTTTGCGCGTACAAGACTATAATGACACACAGACAGTGCTTAAATGTAAAATCGACATAAATATGTCTTTCTCATTTAAATGATTTTTGCCATGAAAAATATTTCCCCCCTCAGGTGCATACATGAATTACTGTAATGACATTTATGATGAACCGGTGCAAAACAAGAGAGACACTCGCATTTGAGATGCTCTCTCTTTTTTTTCCTTTGAACGGATCAGTGGCCCCCAAAGCCGCCAGTCAATTGATTCTAATTCTCGTGAGGCAAATTAATGGAGCCCCAATCAGTTAATTAAGAAAACCTACTCAGAGAACACGTCACTGGAGCTGGACAATAGATGAAGAGATCCAACCAGGAGAAGACTTCAGAAGAAAGACATGACCCTTTCTTACAAACCCAAACACACTGCGACGCTTATTCAGCGCCCATTTCTGTTTCTGTAGTCCGCACACATCGAACACGGTAACATATTTACGCGCACTAGTTCAAAAACAAAATATATCCACGAGACGTGACCGTGTTTCACCACAGCATGCCTGTAATGTTCTAAAATTAAATGTAGATCAGTGGTCATAAACGTATTGCAAAAACAAGTGGACACTGGGACACTGCATCCATTTTCACATAGACACAATGGGACTGTGGCCACCGAGGCTTCGAGACATTTTTGATCAAACTAGTTCTGTTGGCTCCATGTAACTTAGTCTGAAGATAGCAAATTGCTCATCAAATAGCCCAAAACAAACAAGCAAAAGAAAACAAATCCATTGCGCTGGATCACTTTACCTAGGCGGTCAATATTATACATCGAGAACGCAACCTCAAGTTTGAAGGTATCAGTGTAAATCAAAGTAGCACAACGAGCACAGAATAAGATGTCACAACCAAAACAAAAAGGAAGCTATGTAGGAAACCCCCCAAAAGCGCAACAAAAACGATGAATGCTGCTCACTCGTGAAATGCTTTTGAAGGAAATGAAATGAGAGTGATACACTGAGGAGAGGAGAAGAAATGTATTACCTATTGTTCTCTCACCTGCGAGCCTGAGCGCGGACATTCTCTGGAACTCAGGCTCCTGCAACCATTTCCACATCCTGCGGAAGGTTTCCCGGCCAGACTTGAGCTTGCTCCAGGGCTTAGGGTTCCGTAGCAGGTCCGAAAGCGTCCCTTGCGAGCGGCACAGCACCCTCTGGGCGAAGATAGCCTGCGGGATGCTGTATCTTTTCAGTTCCGTGGTGATCCTTTGGGCCACTTCTTTGGTATTGACCTCTTCCATCTGTCCCGAGCTGCTACCGTTGTTGAGCTGCGATCCGGGCGCGGAGGAGTGGTTCTGCTCCCTAGTGGAGCCCAGCACCTGACCGTGACCCTGGGCGTTGAGATGGGCGTGCGGGTGATGGTGGATGCCGTTGATCGGCACCATGCTCGCCGAAGACGCGCTCATGTGCTGCTCCCCGTGTCGAGCCAACATCGCGGGGTGGTGTGCCTCGAATCCGTTGGGTGTGAGCATCTTCTCGGCGGGCATGGTGGCCCCGGGGTGCGCGTAGGGCGGCAGCCCCTGCTGGGAGTTGTGAATGCCGCTCAGTCCGGATCCAGACAGGGGCGACAGGCTCTGTCCCATGCTGGCCACGTCCTTGTGGTAGGGAGAGTAGAGGTTGTTCATCGGGGCCAGACCCCTATCGTCCCTCATCAAGGTGAAGCTCCCGCTGACGTTCCCCGGGATCCTTTGGTGCGGGAGATGGTGGTGGTGGTGGTGATGGTGATGTTGGTGGTGCGGGAATTTGTCGGAGACGGTGGAGATGGGCGGTAAGGGCTGCAGCGGGGTGAGGGTGGTGTAGGTGCTGCTCATGCTCATCCCGGGGGGAGCCTCGCACGCCATGCTCATGGCCGGGTGCAGGTGCGTGGCGAGCCCGGGGTGCTCCGGGGGCCGGTGGTGATGATAGTCGCCGCTGTCCAGGATTGATGCCATGCCCATGGAGCGCGCATGGGCTGACAGACTGCTGCGATGGCTCCTGTGATGAGCGCTGTCTCCGGTCATAAGATCCGCCGCGCTGGGATCATGGCTCAATCCGTGCAGATCGCCAATGTTCTCCATCGACAGCTGGGCGTTCATTATACGTGCAAGCGTGTGGACAAATCATCTATCTGATATAGCGAAGCAGTGTCCACAGAAGTGCTCTCATTGGAAAAGTTCTGTTGTTATCTTGAGTATTTTTTCTTTGCGTTCTTTCCTGATTTTTTTCTTCCCTTTTTCTATGTTTTATAAAGTTTTGTAATTTTTTTGAAATGTTAAGGCCCCCGTCCCTTCAGCAGTGCATGGTGTCAGTGTGCTCTCGTCCCTCGCCATCTCTTGCCATGTCTGCTGTTGTTTCGCGCACTGGTCCGTGCTCCGTGCTGCGGCTGCGGCTCTGCTTGCCGCGCATGCGCGCTGATCGCGGCTCCTTTGACGTCACTTATTAAGGAAGTTGCACCCCATTGCTATTAAACAGGAATGCCTCTTCTGGATGTATAGCATGACCAACCTCACACAACTGTTATACCGAAAATAATAATGATAATAATAAGAATGAGGGAACTGAATGGAGTGTTATACCGATGATGCTTTATTACAACAAGCAGATGACCATGAAGTCTCATCATACGCGTGAATAATTCATGAATAAATGCAATTAGTTTTGCAGAACCTCCTTAATGCCTTGGGTGTAGAAAACTTCCGGGTTCACCTGGGGGCTTCTGCTTGCATTAATATACATATAGCCTACATTAAGCCTGCTACAAACGTCAGAGATGTTATAGCATGACATTATGCCTGTAGATATGATCAATTCATGTATATAGGCTACAAATCGTCATGACATTCAGCTGAAATAAGAAAGGTCTGACACACAAAATAAATAAATATATATTTTTAATATAAAAAAAATGACTCAAGTATACAGATTGCTGAATGTAAGTCATCCTGTACCATGCAGAGCTGTAGTGTTTTTTGGGATCAAGGACAGACGGATTGGTAATAGGCAGAGAAAGGCTGGACAGATGTTTCTATTGTTGTGCTATTAAGAGTAACGAACCAAGCCATCAGGAGTGTGTCCCGCTTCCGCGGCCTGCCAGTATAATGACACACGCACCACATTCCGGCTAACCATGGCCCCCCCGTGAACTAGTCTGCACACAAATGAATAGGAAAAACCCATTTATATACCAAATCAATGTTACAAAAATACGTTTGTTTTTTTCTTGGATGTACAGTTAATGATTTGACTGACGAGTTAAAAAAGTGTCAATCCGACTTTACAAAATACAGTTAAAAAATTCAATCTATATAAACAAAATTCATGTAGATTTTGTAAAAGAATGGAGGCAGATCAGAATCTATAACATAATTCGTCCATGCTGAATTTGTACACAGACGTTTTTAAAAGAACAAAAAGAACCAATAATTGTTTTGGTTGGCAAGACAAAAATTACCAAGGCAGTTACAAGACCCCCCCCCCTACAAACATACATTAAAGAGATATCACTTTGCACGACTTCACATTGTTTATAGTTAAAAATCGACTCCAAAAAGTCAGTTTCATGTCCAGTCAAGCGAGAGAACGGGATAACTGGACTGTTAGGAGCCCGGTGAAAGCGTCCAAGCCCGGGTGGGGTGACAGCTTGCAGTGGTCAGTCCTGGGGCCCCCAGCCCTGGGCCCCCGCTCGTGCGCATAGGGGACATGTCAAAGGTGACGCTTCAAGACTCCTGAAGCTGACAGCTGCGGGGGAGGGAGAGAGATTAACTTTTTTCAGACTTTTCCTTGTTTCTTAGGGACCTGCTTAGTGACAAAACACACATACATCTGTCAGGGTCAAGAACAATGCCATCCGGACTAACGAGTTAAGAAGAACAGAAACAAATGAGCAAGTTAAATTATGACAAATTAGAAGTCAACTCGGATCACTTGTGAGGATTTGACAAGTGGTTAACGAAACAAGAGATTAATAATACTAATACTATTAATGATAACAATAATACTAACGATAATAGTGCTATTATTATTGTTGTTGTTGTTGTTAACTGCTGAAGGCAATCGCAATTAAAATCTTAAGAAATTAAATTGTCAGCTGAAATATAACAAGGGGAAAAAAACACACACATGCAAAAAATACATATTTCACCGCTCATTATGAATTCAGGAATTTACAGTGGTTACAAACTCTCTGGCTCACGATCTCATTTATTTTCACATAAACAAAAATGGCAAGCCATACACTGCAGGTCACAGACTTTGCATTATCACCATCGACCATTAATTTGATGAAAAAAGATCGTATTCAAGCACGAAATTTAGCAGCCAGCCACATCTGCGCACATTCTCATAGTAGTCGATATTTTTCATTCGCACTCGTGTCTCCGTGACGGCGCATCGTGTGTGTGTGTGTGTGTGTGTGTGGGGGGGGGGGGGGGGGGGGTTCGGTTGAGGCCTACCTAGGCGTCTCTCCTTGCCTATGAAACCAGAGTTTGTATATCTTTTAGCTATATACAGCAGTGGTGGACAGATTAGCTAGTAAACATTAGAAAAGCAACGCGTAGAAATCAATGCCACAAAAAGGCGCATGGGAACATGTAGACTACAGTAATCTAAAAGTACAAATATCAAATTATATTTTCTTAGAATTGTTTTTACCTAGAATTATATGTGAAACTGATAATGTGTGACGACTGTACAGTTAAAGTAATCCATTAAACGCATAAAAGTAAAATACATAAAAAAGTATAGCCTATTCATAGTAATCTGCAAAATAAAATAAAAAGAAATACAAATAAAACTCACTGAAATTCTCAAAGTAAGATTTCATAAGTTTTGTTTTCACTGCAATTCTACTCTCATTAAAGCATAAAAAGGTAGCAAAAGAGACTGAAAATTATAAAAAAGATTGTCCGTTTAACATTTCTTAAAATGGGGTGTAAAGAATATTCAATTATTTAAAGACTTTTGCCCCTGAACTTGACCTCAAATCGTTAATTGGGCGCCTGTGTTTTTATATGTGGAGAAGAGTTTTAGAGCCCCTTTATTTGAAACGTGAATCAAAGGCAAACCTCAGCACTAATGCCACTATATGAAACAAACAGAAGCACAGATCAATACAGAGTCAAATATTAACACGACGGGTTGATAGTCATTTATAAATAAACAGAATTGCAATTTGTTTCCAACGACATTTTAGTAATAAACCAGCGATTTAAATGTTTACCCAAATAACATGGTTCGATAAAAAAAAAACTATTAAAAAAAAAAGAAACAAGAAAACAAGCAGCAGCAACAGAAGAAGAAAAAAATCTGTAATCAGATGTAAGGTTTTAAAATATTCTATACTGTAAAATGTGAAGAATATAAATGTGATGTTACATGAGTGATGATACTCTCTTATAGTATTTTGAAATAGCCAATTATCCAATTGTTATCCAATTTGGAGTAATTATGCAGACATACATCTGTAAAAGCTGCTTTGCTTAAAATGCAACTGTTAAACAAAAATATAATAAAATATTATTGTATTTTGAAATATTTATTATTATTATTTCCGAATAATATGATCCCTGTTCCAGAATTCTGGATCTTCATCGTTTATGAACGGATATATACCTAATAACATTGTTTAATGCCGAAATAGATTTGTTTAGTTATAAATGCACTTCACTACATTAAAAGTCAAATTAAAAGGAAACGAATTTATGTACTTTATGATCTCTGAGGCAAACCTCAGAAAAAGGCCTCAGAGATGGTCTAAGAAATAGATTATTATTATAATCATCTGTAAGACTCACCGATCTCAGAGCGTTCTGCGCAGGGGATGATTGAAATATGCAACGATCGATTCTGGATTACATTATCGGATCAGTTTAGTGAACAAGTATAGTGAAAAGATACAATTACAGCAACACTTAGGATGGAATAAGTAACTCAAAGTGTTAACTGATTGTTTTAAGAAGATCAGTTGGATATCATTTAAGACTAGTGTGTCCACCAAAGCAGTAACAACTTCAGCGTGCCGATTTTTATTTAGGATTTTCCCCTCAATTTCTGCACACGTGAAATCAATAAATCGATTAAAATGTTTATTCTATTTATAAGTGTTTAGCCAAGTACAACAGGAAGTCGAGATGTTGCCTATAACAAATGATCAGTTGGCGATGAATAATAATAGTTTAGAAAAAAAATATTTTATTACATATATGTATAACAGCTATGAAAGTCGGTTTGCTTTTAAAAAGCCAAAGAGTCTCATAAATGCAACGCTATTGGATTTCTCATTGCCCTGTCTTAAGGACTAAGTTTGGTCTGATTATTTTATTAATTCGTAAATAACCGAACAAAAAAAAAAAAAGATTAAATAATTGTAAAGATGATTGGCTGCTGTAATCATGTTAAAACCATTAACCGATTAATTTAAAACCCCCATATGCACTTGTTTGAACATTTCTACAATAAACGTAGACTTTCTTACAAGGACTAGTTATCGTTCATGATTATAAAAGAACTCAATTTGAGACCACTTTCCAGCGTATGCAACTAGTTTCTATCGGTGAATATGCATATCTGCAGGCTTCCTTTGGGGCTTAACATTTGGGAAAACAAAACCTGTATCGTCAATGTAAAATTATTCATACATAATGTTTAAATGCTAATTATGCAAAAACTTCGATTTTATTTCTAGGACTAGGGTTAGTCTAATTAGCGTTCATTTAAAAAATAATAACATACAGAATAAATACGAGTGTGTATGTGTTTTAAAGAGCGAGAGAGAGAGTGTGTGTGATAACAGTAGCAGCACAGACATTATGATAATATTATTTATAGTCATAATATTTATAGAAGAGAATAGAGTGTAGAAAGGGCTGGTTCGCCTTGCAAGCTCTTAATATATTTTGTTCGACAATATGTGGCAAAAATACTGTTAAATGAGTTTATTAGGCTAGACGTGGGAAGCATAACTGAGATTGAAGATCAGAAATGATGATGGTCATTCTGCATTGAACTAACAATCTGTATCAACATTTCAATATACATAGCCTACTTAACATTTCACACTATTTCTCTCTCTCTCCCCCCTCTCTCTTTTTACTTTCAAGTAAACTCTAAATTACTTTCTGAAACTTACAGTAAGGTCAGAAGTACCATGATAGTGTAAAATGGGCGGACAAAGACAGCCCTGAATCCAATCAGACGGCCTACATAAACACACCAGCCTTCACTTGATAATTAATTATCATAATTAGAATAACAGGTGACCTTCAGTGCGTCAGATATTTTGAGGGTAGCATCATGATGTTTTTATCTAATTATAATGAGGCAGTGAAACATAAACCTATTAAAGTGCCCCATATGAAAGCACAGATATACTGTGTGTGCCATACACCCAACTCTACAGTACGCTAACACAATTCTATGCATGAATGCAGTGCTAAATATATGCTGACATGATTATACTGTCATCATCTGAATTCAAGTTTATGGGAATCATGGCATGGCATATGATTTAGGATTTACAGCACTGGGGTAATTTGACAGTGCATAAAAGTGACCCCTGACTTTAACCTTGTTTTCAAGTTCAGTAAACTCCGCAGGACGCCAAATGTCACTGCATCCAGTAAAAACAACATATACACTATTCATGCAGCGATACTTTGCTTTCTCACTCTCTTCTCTCTACACACACACACACACACACACACACGCACACACACCTTCCCATGCTTACCGACACGATGCGCTCTTTACCAAAGGATTTCAGTCCCATCGCCAAAGATATTATCAATGCCAAACCATGCACAGACATGTACCTGAAAGTTTTGTGCGTTATCCACAGTTTGTCATTGAAAGCGATCATTTGTTTTAGTGCATAATTTGTTCAGTGTGCTCCGCAGGCACGGCGCTTCCTGCATCCATCCGACGGGTCTCTTCCAGCAGGATAATCGCTTTTCCACCGTTTCCATGATCGAATCACAGCATCCACGGGCAAAAACTCCGTTTCGGTCGGTGTTGTTTGCTTGTCTCTGGGCTCTTGATTCTGCCTTATCCGTGCATTTAAAGATGCGCGTGCATTTGAATAGCAGCGCGAGCAGTTATGGATCCGACGCGGGCTGAAAGGGAATCAGTATGCAAATTATTTCAGTAACAATCGAAATGTTCGATCTGTGATCTGCGCACTCGCCTCTCACTCGCTCTCTCTCTTTCACATTCATAGCCCTCTTAAAGCACATTTCTCTAAACATAACAGTGTGTGTGCTTTTTTAAGCAAACATTTTAAATATTAACTGTATACTAAAAACAAAAACAACAACAACAACAACAAAAAAATCGATTATTTATGCTGGTTGAAATGACTCGTTCTGCTTTAGGATGAGTGTTTTAAATGTATTTAAATATTAAATACATACACGAACAAGAACAACAAAACAAATGTAGCCTCGTTCCCAATTATACAATAGTCTATACCGTATTTCAAATAACATAATTCTATTCTTGGTGTTTTCTGTTACAATCCACTCATTTGTAAAGAAAGACATAAAACAAATAAGCAATAAAATGCTTTTTTTCCCCCACCTGCACAGCTAAATATTACCCGCATAAACCATATAACATGTTTTGCGCATTATTTCTGATGTCCTTTTTAATAATCATTTTCAAAATTTGATTAGAATTATACACAACCCCTATATTTCAGAAGAAGTCATCTGCCCTATATAATCAATACTGTATGAATAATATGTCTATCTGTTTATCTTCTTTATTAACAGGAAAAATGTTGGTTGAAATGCATATATTTGGTGCATCACAATAAATAAAGAATAAGCATGTATACATTTAATATATACATTCTAAATTTGCTGAATGCATTGAAAACATGCAGCAATCTAAATAGTGTAATGCCCCTGGTCATAATCCATGTTATGTATCATACATTTATAATATTGAAATAAATTGTACTTTTTTCTTTTTATGTTTTTTTTGGTGTGACTGGATGGCATTCGAGGACTGATATGACTACAGTGCACTCAGAATAACAAATACAGACAGAGACAAACCCAACATTGAACTGTTACATGCATTTGAGCTTCATCTTGGAGTTGCAGGCCATCTGCCATTGAGATGGGTTTGAGGATGATGGGTCAAGGGTCACTAGCAGGGATCAAATGGCAACCAATGGTCACTCCATTGGACCTGAGTCCTCCGTTTTGCTTAATTTAAGGCTGATGGTCATCTGAAAAACACGCTTGTTTTACTAAATCATTCATATGAATACACTACATATTAACCACTAACACGACAATTTCCCAATCCTACTGCATGCAAGGACTGAGAATTGCTAAGGTAGCATCCAAATTTGGCTTTAGGGTAAATTTATAGCCCACACACACACTGAGCAATGTTTGAATTATTCAGATTTGGTCACAGAGCTGATACCGCTGCTGTTTCTGAACCACAGTGCGGTTTCCGAGCAGACCAGAGCTTGTTGATAAATCAGACTTTGGACATGATAATCTTTCATCATTAATATTTAATTAACAGGAGGCAGCTTGGTGCCTGAGCTGTACAGAGACTTAATTTAGCAGCTCTGTCCAGCCTTACAGACAGTGGCACTGTTCAAGAACTTTTACATTAATGCCTAAAACAGGCATAGATGATAGATAGATAGATAGATAAATAGATAGACAGATAGATAGATAGATAGATGATAGATGATAGATAGATTATAGATAGATAGATAGATAGATGCACACAGTGTCTGTTGGAAAGAGATTGAAGGGCTTTCAAAGCCATCTGACTGCCATTTATAGACATATTGACACAAACAGAGTATAGATCTCTGTTTAGTATAACCTTCATTAGTGTAGACGCTATCTCAGTCACTGCTGTGAGCTATGCGTAATGTGTCAGATGTATAGCACACACACATACTGTATTTACTCATGCGCACATACCTATATGGACAAATCTGTTTGATTACCTGCATTTCCTGTGAACCAGACTTATTTCCTGGATTAATTAGAACAGTTACATTGTAATAATAACGTGACAAAAAAAGGAAATGCTTAGATTTCCTAGTTCTTAAATTTTTCCTAAAGAAATATACCCCAGTATCTCACATGTTGCCTCTAGAAATCTTGTAATCTTATTCTAACATTAATCTGTGCTCAGATTTGTCAGGATATCTAAATTTGCAATTAAAAGTCAAATTATAAACTCACAAAATAATGGACAAGAGGAAGAATTTATTCTTTTTGACAAAGTGAATAAGAACATTTTTCATTCCCTCTCACAGCAGAGCACTCGGAAACCACAGAGCATTCCTGTGAGCCGAAAGTGTTTAGAAAATCAGCTTTTCAAACAATTACCTACAAAGCCCTGGAGATAAATTATCACTCGGCCGCTCGCCTGCATGCAGAAACTTTACTGCCGAGAAAACGAGACTCTGATGGATCTGTCATCGCCAGCACACATCCTCAAATTTATGTGAGTGTTCTGCTCTGCCCACAGGTGTTTCTGAGCAAACCCTGTTAAATGCTGCTATCACAGCATTCATTGTTTTCCATTGTTCAACTAATCTGTGTGGTGGTTAAAGCATTACTAAAACAACTAGTGGCAGGTAAACACACTGAAGACTGCATGAAGTAAAAGTTTCTCACTCACAGGGGGGCAACTGCTTTTGTGAGCTGCCAAGTCTAAGAAATACTCCATAGCTTATAGCCCAGTCAAAGAAGAAGAAGAAGAAGAAAAGTATAGGATTGAAAAGGGAAGTTGTCATGATTTGGATCCAGTCCTAATGGGACTAGATAAGAATCTAATTAAAATATTATATCGATTTCTTTTGTGTTAAATTCCAAGTTATATTAAAAATTCCATTAGCAATCTTACATACTTTCCTTAGGGTATTGTGACTATATGCATACAACAGTTATAGCAGCACAAATTTATACATAACTCTTACCTGATAACTGAATGAACGAATGAATGAATCAATTAAAAAAATATATTATACTAAAATACCAAAATGGTAACACTTTACATTATGGTTCCCTTCGTAAAAGGTTTAAAATGGTGTTCATATATGACTAATAACTCATTTACAAATGCATTATAAATCATTATAAGTGTGGTTTTAATGCAATACCTGCCAAATAGTGAGCCATCTTTAACTCAGATGTTATGAATAATTAATAAAAATACATTTACTCATACTTATTCATACTTATTTATTGATACTCTGCAGAAGTTCATGATGCACATCCACATCAATGATTACAAATTTATATATTTTGTTTATTTAAGATGCAATTTTCTTTCTTTAACTTTATTTTTGGGGGGGGGGGGGGACATAAAAGCACACCAATGGACTTGATGAAATATTAATAGTGAACATTTGATTTCCATTATAGTTATCTGTGAACTATTTATTAATGAGTTATAAACGTTAAAAACCTGTGAAAGGGTACCTTGATGTAAAGTGAACACTTGTGAACCATTAATTAATGAGTTATAAACATCAATAACCTGTGAAAGTAAACCTAAATGTAAAGTGGAACACCTGTGAACCATTTATTAATGAGATATAAACGTTAGTAACCTGTGAAAGTGCACCGTAATGTAAAGTGAACACCTGTGAACCATTTATTAATGAGTTATAAACATTAATAACCTGTGAAAGTAAACCTTAAGTGAACACCTGTGAACCATTTATTAATGAGTTATAAATGGTAATAGCCTGTGAAAGTGAACCTAAGTTAAGGGAACATTGTAATGAGCCATTTATTAATGATTTATAAACGTTAATAACCTGTGAAAGTGCACGTTAAAGTAAAGTGGACACACTAATTAAATATTAATGAACACAAAAAATAGTTTAACTTTAAACTTAAAACAACAATACTGAGCATAACTTAACACGGAAAGTGTCTTATACAAGCAAACTTACATTAAACAATTCAGAAGAAAAAAAAATCCACCAAAAAGTATTCCACCAAATTATAAGGCATTGCATTAAAACCACCCTTTTTATTCATGCATTTATAACTGCTTATCAATGATTTATAATTCATTTGTAAATGAGTTATTAGTCATTTATGAACAACTTTATAAACCCTTTACTAAGGGAACCTTAATGTAAATGAATTGTAATTATGTTGCTAAACCTGTTATTATAATATATGTCTGCACTACATGATGACAGCTTTGTCTTAGGAAAGGACTGAAATTTAAGTCGTCATTCAATGAAAATCCTCCTCTCAGCCAAAGTTCTCCAATTAAATATGGCACTTACGGAGCTAGGTTCTTCTATCTTGTAACCAAAAAGTAATCAGTGTCAAACTCGATGTCTAACTACACCATACTTCATCGAAGAGTTGCATTAAAGACAAGGACATTCTGTAAACAACACGGAATGTGTTGCCAACTTTTGGACAACTGATTAGTGAAGAAAGAAGAAAGATAAAGGAACGTGCAAGCTGAGAGTACAGAGTTAACTGTTTGAAAAATCATCTTTGATAAAAAGCTGTGTGCCAATTCAAAGGCTAGATCCTTCGAAGGCTGCATTCGAAGACCATCACAGCATCACGACAAAGACTGTCCCATTTCAAAGGTTCCTTCAAATGCAGCCTTGAAATACATCCTTTATTTCCCAGGCAACAAAGGATGCAACTACTGGATCCTTCACAGCCCAGACGATCCCAAGACTCATTGCTCGCCAATAATGACAGAAAATGGAGCATTACACTTAGGTCCTGGGTTTCAACTTAATTAACAAAAAAAAAAAAAAAAAACGAAGACTTATGACGTCCACGTCCTTTGAAAGATGCAGTCTCTGAATTGGGACACAGCTAAAGACTTTCGGAGTACCAAGATGAAACACTCATATTACTATGGATGGGAGAAAATATGGAGGAAAAAGTCCCACCATCTAAGTAAAATAGTCACCCCTTGTCCAAATACCCACACTTGCAGTCTTTGCACTTGACCACTTGACTGCATATATGACGTATTTCCTGTATTTGGCCCAAGTGTTCAAGTGAGCATGAAGACCACAAGTGTGTGTTGAACTTTTTATTACCTGATGGGACACACTTATAGTGTTGTAAAAATGCAAGTGTTTACATAGCTTCATTTTTATTTTAAATACTTTGCATTGTAAATATCTGTTCTGTAGTTTTTATAACATGACACAATTTAATTTGTGGTGCTTCTAATTAAGTGATGAAAAGCAGTTGCAAATGTTGTACAAAATAAATATCACCGCTACACATCTTTCCAACAATAAAATGTGCAACACTTTGTTTTTCCACAAAATTGTTTATAATAATATTGAATTATTATATTAATATTTAACTTACATCGGAAAGGTTTCCGTGAATTCTTGCGAAATCTCAGCAAAAATCTCAAGATTTATTCCAAAACATGATGCATGATGGTATATACAAAGCCTGGAATAGCGCTCCGGAGCGGTATTGGAGATAGTGAGGATTTAGTGTGCATTAAAGGCACTGCACTTTGGTGTTTTTAAGACCTGGGACAGTCTTGCGCACTTACTTCCTGTCGCTCGCACACGCTTTCAAGTGGCTAAGACCGCAAGTGGGGGTATTTGGACAAGGCACTAGTCATTGCGCCACCACAAATGCCATAGAAGCTGTTCTTGCAATCTGGTTGCCAGTCAAAGTCCTGAAATGCGCACTTAAGACTGAACGTGGGCATTGGCTGAAATATACATTTTTATAAACACTATTTGAGCATAAGAAAGAACATTTATGGGCCAGATTCTGTAGCTGTTTTGAAATATGTTATATTGCATACTCTAAAAATATGAAACACACTTTTGGGTTTCAGAATGCTTTAGTATTTATTTTGTTGATTTCAAATGCTATAAGTTGTGGAGAAATTTGGGAGATGAAAAGAAACCCATAATGATTCTCAAAATAAATATTAAACAAACACATGAGAGGCTATTATATTTCAGGCTATTCACAATTAGCACATTCAAACAAAATGATTATTACTTTTAAAAATTCGGTCCACAGCTATCCCGCTGCCCCTGTTAAAGATGAACAGATGTGTTCAAAATCTGACTAATTAGCTGCTGAACTGATGCAGACTTGTTGTTGAAGCAGGCTGATGGATCCAGAAGGTTAATGTAAGGTAATGTATAGTTCTGCCCCCACGGCTCTCATTTAGGGCTGCTGCATCCATTTCTCACCACAGAAATACATTGGAAAATGTGGGATGCTGTTAAGCTCCGGCGGCTCATCATTACATAGCCTAACTGTCTGCTAAAGCCATATGCTAAAGGTCTATGTTTTAAAGTGGATGAACATTTACTGACTGAAATTTTAGTCTGTTCCTCAAACGAGCATTGAAGGTGAAGAGTCGCATGAAGTTTCTTCAAAAGTTCTCCTTTTGTTTCATTGAAAAATAGCATCATACAGATTTGGAATGACATGAGGGTAAGTAAAGCAAGTAGCTTTATTAATTTTTGGATGTACTTTTCTTGCTCTTTGTTAATTTTTGCTTCTGCATTCAATGTTGGACAAATTATCACACAATGCATTCTCAGATGTAAAATCACCATCTCAGATTCAACGTTACGTTTCATTTTATAATAAACTATAGAATAGTGTGTTAGACTTAAATGATACTGCAAGTCCTGCATTCCTGTGAGACAGAGAGATGTATGTCGCTCTCTGAGACTGAGGCGCACATGCACAGCTTGTGTGTCTTTGTGCCACAGAGATGTTATTTTTCCCAGAAGGGACGATAAAGCCGATCAATACACGCATACCATCCTGCAGGCATTCAGTCTAGAGTCCACTGAAATATCGAGGTTGACCAACATGTCTGGATCAACGCTGTAACAGAGCCAGCTCTGTAAAACATTCCAATGAAGAAAAATCACAAAACCTTTACATTCAACAAAAAAATGGCATGAAGCAGAAATCATTTATTAACCCATTTTTATAATGGCAAAGTTTGTCCCTGAACCAATAAGCAACAACGTGCGAGATCATTTACTGACTTGCAGTTATGATTGAATTAAAATGACTATTGCGTCATAAATATGTAATAAGAAACATTACATTGGGATGAATGCATCTATTTTGGTTAGTACTGTGAATTAAAGAAATTTTGGTCAAGAAGTCTGGGATGAGTGAGTTTTGAATAGCTTTTGTTTTTGGATAGTTTCAAGGCAAGTTTGAGATGAGTTTGGTTGGGATAAATTCAACATTTAAATTGGGATGATTTTTGTTTTTGAGATTAATTTTGAGTTTGAGGTAAATGAGGTAAAACAATACATGTGTTTGGAGAATAGACGGAGTTTGAGGTTTGTTTTGGATGTGTTTGAGTTGGGTTTGGGGCAGGGTATTTCAGATAAGATTTTTGGATAGCCTTGGGATAAATTCAGTATAAGTTTGGGTTGAGATTTTTTTTTTTTTTTATATATATTCTTTATTTGTCAGAATAGTGTCTTGTTTGGCATTATACTTTAACAATATCGTTTGTAAATGAAGTTCAGAATGGATGAGAAAAGATATCCATCTGTCGAGAAACTGTATTAATCACCAGAACGACCAACCTGTGGCATTTCTTTACCAACCCATTTGTTTGTTTGTTAGTGCAGCATTATTTATTGTGGCCCTGATGCAACTACACCAGTAACAACAAATAAATCTCTCACAAAAAGTCCATGTAACCCCCTTCGTGATTATCTATCATGATGCCATGGCCAATAAAAAGGCAAAACACACACTGAAATGCTGAGCGGGTGGAAGTAGCCCATCTATTTCCTGCTGTCCCTGCGGTCCTCTGTCTTCCTGCCAACAGAGCGCTTCCTTCCGATTACACAATTACACATCTAACAGCACTCAAGAGCCGCATCTCCAGAAATGCTAATCTCTGAAAGTTCTAGAGCAATTCAGGTCTTCACAGCGAGTTTTCACATCCCAAGTCTTGGGATAGCCCGCTATCTCCATCGGAGGAAAAAGTTGGAATTGCAAATGGTCATGCTTAAACACAACCTAAACCTAAAAACAGCATTACCTAATTTTTGTCCTAAACACAACATGTATTTGTTATACATCAGCCATTTGTTCAAGATTACCCAACACAACAAATAATTTTATTTGACCTATATTTAATATAAAAAAAAAAATCACATTTGCCTTTATTAACTGTTTAAATAGATATTAGTGGTGTTATTATGACAGATTAATTAAATGGTTGGATGTTATTGTATCAATATTTTTATCATTTAAAATCCTGTTTCTGATATAAGTAAAACGGGTCGTGAAAGGCATTTCATGTTGAGTTTTAAGTTGCTTTAAAGAAAGCAATTTCTGTGACATTAGCATCACCAAAACAAAATGGGGAAAATGTTCATTGTGTCCAAATAGGTTTCCTGAACATGTTCCCCTTTTCCATTGTTTGGAGAAAAGGTAGTCCCATCCCAAACACATGCACTGAATGTTGCAAAGTTAGATTTATTCTAGCTTCATCAACACTTGAATGTGGGTCAGTTCCATTAAAAAACAACATTTTGAAAAAAAAGCAGAGAAGATGGCGCTTTTGTCAAAGACAACATTAGGAAAGGATAGAATGATGATCAAAACATAGATGGAGTAGATCACCTCCATCAACACCCCCCAACTTTTGCAAAGTCATATATCACTTCCTAGGTTGGTGTTTCATTAGGTAATGTGCTGATTAATGTTTGATGACCACATTATTTTACATATGCATCTTCTACATACAAGATTGCAAGATTGTTTCTGCTTCTTATTCACCTGCATTTGAGACAGAGATTTAGGACTCTTTCAGAAGATGTGTAATAGTGCCTCCTACTACATAACAGTGCAAACACAAAAAGCCAGAAATTCTGTCAATGACAGTAAGTTTGTAGGATCTGTCTCACAACAGACCCACCTACATGATGGAGACACACACATCAAACCAGCACATTCCATGGAAGGTTGTTGAGGTTCGTTTCTCCAGCCATCTGCAGTCGTAAAACTCATGCAGGATCAATGAAGGTGAAGGATTTCCTGGACTGTTTGGCTATATCTCAAGATACGCTAAAAAGGACAGTACTTTAACGGTGCTTAAAATGGTTTTACGGGCTTGCAAAGAGCAGATAGAAATACCCTCATGACCAGTGGACGCATAAATTGCTAAACTCCGATCAACAAAAGAGACAATTTTATGGCTCCCTGTCCAGCAGGAGACTTTCCAGGAAATGTCCAGAGCTGACCTGATAGTGACCGGAGAACTCGACACTTTTCCCCCCCGCATTCCAAGGAAAGAGACAAGATGTCGTTTGACAATCGTTTGCTAATAATTGAAAGTATAAAATGATCAGAGCATAGAATTACAAATAGTAGGTTGTTTGTTGTATATATATGCTTGACATGTTTCATGTAATCGTTGCAACTTTAATCAGTGTTTATTACCTTATTTTTAGGAAATAAGGTCATTAAAAGGTGTGTATTGTGTGAAGTTTAATCTTGAACGAATAGAAATCAGAAATGCAGAATGCTGATATGAAGTAAACTTTAATAGTATGTACAATATTTGCATTTAAGAGACTTTATAGACGTGTCAATATATTATTATAGGTGGCCTCATATAAATGAGAGTCCCTGGTTAATGTATGCACACTCCGCCCCTTAAGAAGTCGATTGGAAGCCAGCGTCAGGGGACGGACTTATGCCACAGAGCAAAACCCGAATGCAGAACAGAATCCAAGGGTTTTTTTTTTGGTTAGCTAGCTGGCTTGCAACTTTTCCTGCTCTCGCTGGTCGCTGTGTTAGAGCACCTGCAAGCGTGCTCACATTTACCATCAAAAGCGACCAGCAAACTAAACTCAACACTTCAGTGATACTTCGTTGAAATCGTCAACAAACTTGAAAGTCAAAGACTCTCAGCAGATTGCTTGCACACTAAGAATCTGCGTCATCACAAACCGACGAGGGTTTCCCAAAAGACGTCATCCTGACGTCACCGACGCGTCAGTGACGGGGTTTCCCTCAAAGACCTCCAGGAAGCCCGCAGCAACCACGGAGTCAACTCAGCTGTCAACCAGCGGAACGCAAGTAAACAACATTTTCTATGATCTGCTGAACGGGTGAATTTAGATGCGTTGCTCTGTGAATTCTTAAGGTGAATTCCCATCCCTCGTGAAAACGAGATAGAACTATGAAACTCAGAACTCCGTTAACAGATTTTCCTTCCTCTGAACTGTATGTTTGTGTTTTTTAGCTTAAGTTTATGTGATCTAGAATAGACAATAAATTTCATGTTTCATTTATAACTAATCAATTGTCTGGGTCATATAATTTCGTGTCAATTCTATTGCCAAAAGATCCTTGCTTGTTACCTTAGCTCGTAGCTTACGCATAATAATTACCTCTCGTTCAAGAGCTGACAAATCATCAAATTTTGTATTTCACCCATGGCCAGGGAGAATACAAAATTTACATATTCAATTGGTAATATACACTGACATCAGCTTCTCGCTGGCCGAGTAGCTGATAAAAGTATAAACTATTGAAAGTCAAAGTCATTTTTGATCAGTGGACCTCGAATTCCCCCCCCCCCCCCCCCCCCCCCCCCCCCCCCCCCCCCCCCCCCCCCCCCCCCCCCCCCCCCCCCCCCCCCCCCCCCCCCCCCCCCCCCCCCCCCCCCCCCCCCCCCCCCCCCCCCCCCCCCCCCCCCCCCCCTCAGATCGGAGTTCTTTTAAAACCTGAGTCTGAAATAAACCGAATATTTAATAATGATTAATTTCCCTTACCACTAAGTAAATTATTACAAATGGGGGAAATCGGGACCAAGATTGCTTAAAAATTATGAGACCCTAGATATTTAGATTTTCGTTTTTATCCGGAAAAATAGATAAAAGACAAAAGAAACTGAATTTGTTGTGTTATTTGGTATGTTATTATAGCACGGCAGAGCGTGTGTTTGAATGTGAAACTCGAGTTGTTGTTTAGAATTGAACTGCAGAAAAACGTTTTTAGTTGTCCAAAGAGACAAAATAAGTCGCGTCAGAGCGCACTAGAAAGAAACGGGCGTTTTTCCCCGTTTACTTTCTGTAAAAGGCCTTCAGAGTTTGATTTGTATAGTGTGTGTTCCACTTTCAAATGCAGCTCTGCTATTGTCTCCCGGTCTTAGGAAATCAGAGTAGCTAGCTGACAACCCTCGACATTTAATTAACTAGAAACTAGTGGACTTGAAACGCGGTGCTCAGGAAGAGTGTCCGGACGATATTCACTTTGGGAGAATTTTGAAACTTGATCAAGTGAAAGGTGGTTAAATCCACGTGTGTTTTGTCTGTAATAAGATGTGCTGATATCCGCCGAAGATATCGTTGACAGTTATTGTATTAATTGCAATAAATCTGTATGTTAATTCACCTCACTCTGACGAGTTGAGTGTTAGATAGGAATATAAATGTTGTTTTTTTTGTGGTGGTGTAAAGTGCAAGACGCGCCGACATCTCACTGACAGCCACAGCTAGGAAGCTCATGCTGTGGACGTTGCCATAGTAACAAGTCGTAACCCGGAAGTCGAAGGAAACCTTTTCCGGAAGGAACTTCCAGCCTGCCAGCGCCATTTTGAGCTGTTTGTAAACAGATAGCCGAGCCAAGCTATTAGCATTGAAGGCTAGTGGTTAGCATGTAGCATTTGTGTGGTCTCACATGCACAAAATGTGTCGCAGTGTTTGAAGGGACTCGATCAGTTACATCTGATTTCTTTCGCTATTTCACACTGACGTCATCCTACCTTTCTCATCTCTCTCTCTCCTCTTCTCCTCCCATTGAAAAGAACAGACAGATGCAAACTTTATAAACCTTTTTGCAATGCGATTTTAACCAAACGTCAGATTAGCAATCTCACAAGTGGTTTTAATCACGGTTGGTTAAAGGGTTGGCTTCTTCCCTTCAGCGTGTTACTATATCAGTAAACTGCTACCGTTGTGTTGTTATTAACAATTAATCCTGGCCAGCCTTGGCCGTTTTACTTTAATGCTACGTTGTGTTTAATTCAGCTATAACGGCCCTTATAAGCTTATGGACATTGGTAAATATCAATTTGCTATACGTAAGGGTTTGAAATTGTGGAGTACATTTAATAATTAATTACAAATTTGGAATTTACACTTCAGTTCATAAATTAATTACAGATGTGAATTTTCATTTCATGTCAAATTAATTGCAGATGTGAAATTGAATTCATGTCAAATTAATTTCAGTTCCTGCTTCCACATGGCGACAGTGTTTACTGATGAAATTTAATTGTAGGCGCTATTATAATTAAAAGACAACAACATTAAATGTTTAATCTTTAAGGATAACAAGTTACTAATACTGATTTCACGATTAATTACGTATTTGGAATTTTAATTTCATTTAATAATTACGGGTCCTGTGTCCATATTGCCACGATATTTGCTGATCAGTCAGCTATAATTGCGTTGCTAATTTTAATAACAAACATAAAATGTTTAATCCTTAACCATCAATAAGGCAATAACATTTTTAGTTCAGGACTATCATTAGGGTTTGAGTCATCCTGCTTCAAGATATAAATTGATTAATAGTAATTTTAATTACTCTCATCAATTTTAATGGTAACATCTTTAAATTGTAACCAGGAAATACTATTGCTAACCTTAAATTCTAATTTAATTAGCAAATGGGCCTTCTTTCCCTCTCCCTTTCAGTTAATTAATTTAATACATTGGGAGAGCGAAACTTTTCTCTCTCTTCTGCTTCTCTCTCTCAGCCGTTTCCTTTTGAGGTGACGACTGTGGTTGCTTGCTGGGAGGTTGCCTATGGAAATCACAGAGCAAAGAATTTTGAGAAATTGAACAGGTATTTTGTGAAACTTGAGAACGCCGTTTCAAAATTGTCTTCCATTTACCTGTCACTTGCTTTAGAAACCCTACCTAGCTAAGAAGACTGACCCGCCACAATTTGAACAATCATCCAGAAACGAAAAATTGGTGACTGGTGTCAATCGTAACAGCTAAAACCCAATACTGTCATTTTTATTGTTTTCCCTCACAGGATGAATTTCAATAACAATCACAGTCTGTGGTTTGTAGTATTACGAAATGCTCGTTCACCCCCCCCCCCCCCCCCCAAAACGCCGTTTAGACATCCTTCTAAATCAAACTTAAACAAAAGGAAAAGAAGAAAATTCAATTATCCTCATTTTCTGCTACCAGAAAAGGGTATTTTGTTGTTTTATCTTTCCCTCTCATCTTACCATTAACTTTCTTTCCTTACAAAAAAACCTTTTTCTTACAGGAAAATTGGAAGCAGCCAAANTTACTGAAAAATTAATGACCCAAGATAATATGAATTTTGTCTAATTTTTATCCGGAAAAATAGAAAATAGACAAAATAAACTGAATTTGTTGTGTATTAGGTTATGTATTTTAGCACGCAAGACGTGCTGTTTGAATATAAAACTCGAGTTGTTCTTTAAAAAAGAATTGAACTGCAGAAAAACGTTTTCTTTAAGTCGCTTTAAGAGCGCACGAACAGAGAAGCAAGCGTGTCCCTTGTTCTTCTGTCTTTTAAAAAGGCCTTCATAGTTCGTTTGTTGGTGCGTGTTCCACTTTCAAATGAGCCTATGATAAATAAATCTCCCGGCTTCAGAAGATTAACCTAGCTAGTTAATGCTCTAGCCATTTAATTCACAAAACTAGTGAGAAATTGAAAGGGTTGTGCTAGGAAGAGTGCCCGCGATATTTACTTTGGGAGAGATAGGAAAAAATGATAAAAAATGAAAGGGGGTTACAATACACGTGGTTTTGTCTGTACTAGACGTGGATCTCCGGAAGATATCGTTGACAAAGGATTTTGTAATACTTGCAATACGACTCTGTATAGTTAATTCACCTCACTGACGGTTGAGTGATAGTAGGAATATAAATGGTGTTGTTTTGTGGTGGGTAAGTGCAAGACGCCGACGTCTCATGTGACAGCACAGCTAGGATAGTTCATGCTCTGGACGTTGCTTAGTAACAAGTCGTAAACGGTGTCGAAGGAAACCCGTTTCCGGAAGGAAACTCAGGAGACATTTTGAGTGTTTGTACAAACAATGATGCAATGCTAATGTATATAAGTCATGGAAGGCTAGTGGTTAGCAGTAGCATTTGGTTGGTCCAGGGCAAAGCGTTGGCAGTGTTTGAAGTTGAAGTAAATGGAAGTGACTATGATCAGCTATAGCTGATTTCTTCCGCTTTCATACTGATTTCATTCTATCTCTCTATCCTTTTCTCCTCTCAGTCAGAAGAAACTCTCCCAAACACGAACGTAATAACTTTGTGAACACAATCATAGTTGAGTTTTAATCACGTTATTGAAGGTTTGCCTGGCTTAAAAGCTGTTGTTGTCTTTGTTTTTAAGATGTTATTCTGGTCCTCAGCCCATTACTTTAATGCTACGTTGTGAATAAATCAGCTATAACGGCCTTTGTGATTTTATGGACATCAGTAAATATTATCAATTTGCTATAAGTAAGGATTTGAAATTGTGAAGTACATCCTAAATTAATTACAAATTTGGAATTTACATTCCATTTCCTAAATTAATTACAAATTTGGAATTCACATTTCAGTTCATAAATTAATTACAGATGTGAAATTTTAATTCTATGTCAAATTAATTTCAGTTCCTGCTACCACATGGCAACAATGTTTACTGATGAAATCTAATTGTGGGCGCTATTATAATTAAAATACAACAACATTAAACGTTTAATCTTTAAGGATAACAAGTTACTAATACATTTGATTGTATAATTAATTACATATTTGGAATTTTAATTTCATTTAATAAATGATTACGGGTCCGGTGTTTTATGTTGCCACGTTATTTGCTGATCAGTCAGCTATAATTTCGTTGCTAATTTTAATAACAAACATCAAAAAAAAACTGGTATCCTAACCGGCAATAAGGCAATTACAATTTGTAGTTCAGGACTATCATTAGGGTTCGAGTCATCCTGCTTCAAGATATAAATTGATTAATAGTAATTTTAATTACTCTCATCAATTTTAATGATAACATCATTCAATTTTGACCAGGAGATACCATTTCTAACCCGAAATTCTAATTTAATTTGCAATTGGCCTATTTCAGTTATTTAATTCATTTAATACATTGGAAGAGCAAAACTTTTCCTCTCTCTTCTTCTGCTTCTCTCTCTCCTCTCAGCTGTTTCCTTCGAGTGATTACGTGGTTGTTTTGTTGGGATTGCCGTGGAAATCACAAGCAGAAGAATTGTTTTTCTTAGAAGTGAAGTATGTGTGACAAATTGAGAGTGTTCAACATGTCTACCTTTATCCTTCACTCTCTCTGCCAAACCAGTTCTCCGTGAAGAAGATCGGACAGGCACAGCCAAATTGAACCAAGTCATCCAGGAACAAAAAATGTGAATGGTGTCAATGCAACAGCTAAAAAAAAAAAACAAACCAATACTGTAATTTTTATGTTTTCCTACACACGCGAGAAATTGTAATAACCAATCACAGTCCTTTGGTTTTAAGAAATCCCTATTCCCAAACGGCGGTTTAGAAGCATCCTTCTAAATCAAACTTAATCAAAAGGAAAAGAGAAGAAAATTCAATTATCCTCATTCTGCTACCAGAAAAGGGTATTTTGTTGTTTTATCTTTCCCTCTCATCTTACCATTAATTTTCTTTCCTTACAAAAAAAAAATGATCTTACAGGAAACTTGGAAGCAGCCAATTATTATCCTGCTCTTTGCTCTGTTTGTTATTTTTCTTTCCTCCTTCCGTTCTCTAGCTGTGCTACCTGTGTTCTTACTAATTTTCCCCACAGAGACTAAGAATTAGGGGCACGCCCACCAGAGAATCATAGTTACCGAGAACGACACTCACCTGTCCCTTACACACTCACTGTCAAACCACAAGTGACATCGCACACTTACACCCCCGTTTTGCATTGTTTGTTTTGTTTTGTTTGTTTCCTATTCTTCAAGGTCTGTGTCAGTCTAGGTTCTAAGATCTCCCTCACCACGCCAAAAACATGTCTCGCACAACAGACTCTATTGACCACTGGGAAGACCTTGAGACATGGCTAAGTATTGCAACAGACAGCCTCCTACCCAAGGCTGCTGAAACACTGAGGCATCAGACACAATACCAGCTGGATGACAACATAGCAAACATCATGAAACAAGACCCAAGTCAGAGCTACAGTCACAAAGAATTAGCAAAGATCACCGGCTCCTTAAGCCACACACTCATCGCCACCCTCAAGCTGAGCGACAGGCACGCCGCCCATCTCCAGCAGGAGCTAACACGCGCACAACGACGCGTCGAGCAGCTAGAACTGGAGGCTCAGGAACGACAGGAAGGGCCTGATGAAGTGGAACAAGGGGTCGCGTCCGCCGGGGGTGGGGGGGGGTGGCGGAGGAGGAGATAACTAGGCTAAAAGAAAACCTAGCAGCCGCATCCAAGAAATGGAACGAGGCAAGGCTGACTACTCTGATCTCTCCAGCAAGCTACAATATGCCGAACAGTTCCTGGAAAAGGCAAAGGCCGACTTCAGAGACAAGAACGGCCGAATCAAAGCCCTTGAAACTCACCTGGATGAGTCAAGAAACGAGATCAGTCGCCTAACACTACAGCTGGACTACATCAAAGAGAAGTCCGACAGCATCAGAGAGGAACTCAGACATGCCTACGAGCTGCGCCCTGAGCCTACAAGAACCCGACGAACACCAGTCTCACCCCTGCCTAGCAGGACCGGGTCACCCGTCCCTCGACTGACACGTGAGCAAAAGGGGGAGGGGGCAGTGCTGAAACATTCACCGGCTCCCTCTGAAGAACTTTACCTCACGACAAAGCTAAAAGAATTTGATCCAGCCAGCCACAGATCATCGCATGTCTTGGACCTCAAAGACCTCGACAAGCTCGCTAGAAACATTGGCAGATTCACCCCAAGTGTGCCAGGTAGCCAGGATGTCCAAGCGTATCTGCAAGACGTCGATTTCCATGGAAATGAGGACTCAATGTCACGGACAGATAAGACTCGATTTGCTCCGACCAAACAGCCAGCCCTGACGGACGCAGGTTTCCTGGACAGGCGCCTGCTCACACACAGGCTGAATACCACCTCCTCCCGGGAGGCATCATTAAAGAATTCGCCGACCTGAGTCGCAACAGGATAGTGGCTGCGGGAACGAGAAAGGACGTCATGACTCTCCCCAAGCTACTCAGAAGACTCAGACGAGCACGTATTCGGAACTCGCAACGAAACGAACATGGAAGATGATCTAAACTTCAAAACTCTCTTCCTGAGAAACCTTCATCCTGGGGTAAGCCACCATCTTGGCGTCCTTGCATGTCTGCGAACAATGAGTGTTTAACAGTTGCGAGACTTGGCGCATAAATCCTATGGCGAACAAAAGATGGTCTCAGAAAAGGGCGCCAAATCCACAGCAGTTTTTGACTTCAACACTCAAAGTCAAGGTTTGGCTCTAGAGGGCGCCCAACCTCAAGACCATGCCAAGCCGCCACACAAAGAGTGGAACACACCCTCGTCCAACAGAGAACGAGACTCCCATGCTGGTACCCGACCTAAACAGAGGAACAACCGCTGGGATGGACCGCGTGGACGATAACACTCACCTGGACGTCACTGGGAATAACCTTGGGACCAATCCAGACCTCGTGAGACTCAATGGGACAGATCGTGGAATCAGCCCAACTCATTTGGAAACTCAAGAGGAAAAGGCTCATGGGAATCCAACGGAACCTCCAAGGGAAAACGACAGACACACTCTGGAGCCACCAGTCCAAGGAATCAACGGAGGAACTCGCAAAGATTCCAAGCTGACTGAGCTCAAATTGAATCCACACAAGAACAAAAGACATCACCGTGTTTGGACTCACAAGATCTGATGAAAATGATGATGAAAGAGTTTTTCCACTGAAAGGAGGAGGACCGGAAGTGGGAAAAGAAAGAGAAACCAGAGTCAGCCTGACTAGCAGTCAGAAGAGAAGGCAGCGACCAGCTGACCCAACCAGCCACAAAGAACAGCACTCCTTCACCTCACTCTCAGAGAACAATAACCTCTATAACTTCAGACGGACAAGAAATCCTACCTGAACAACCCGCAAAACAGTCAGAAACTGACCCAACACCTGATGCGTCAGATCACAGCAGCGTCCGACAAACACCTGCTGACGAAACCACTCAAGTTCCTGAAAGTGCTGTCTTGGTCATCTGCCACTCCTCCGACGAACACCAGATCAGTCCTGACATCCTACCTGTCTCATCCCAAACTCCAGTCCCTCAACTACTGGGCGACCTCATTGAGAAAGGTATAGCACGAAAGTTTTACCTCTCCATCATCATCGAACGCCACATCAAAGTCGAAGCCCTTCTGGACACGGGAGCCGACATCACTCTAATGTCAACTGAACTCCTTGAAGAAGTCCAAGAAAGAACAAAGAGGTCTAATAGCACCCTCAAACTTCAAAGGTGCGAGCTGAACCTTCAAGCGTATTCCCACACGGGCCTACAACTAAACCACATGGCCCCAATTCACCTAACTGTGGGACCAATGGACCTTGTTCACCCAGTATACATCTCACCACTCAACACGTATCCACTCCTCATTGGAAAAGACCTGCTTAATCGCTTTGAACCCTTAATTGACTTCAAGCAACTAAAGATATGGACGCAAGTCCGTGAGCCTCTACCCTGCCAGTCAGTAGACCCCAACGAGTCGCAGTGTCAAACCACAGACACCGCCGCCAACTCACTGACCGATGATGCAATATCAAAGCCAGGGCCAGGGCCAAGCTCAATTCCAAGCAGCAAGAACCTGGACCCTTTCCTCTGCTCATTGCAGGCGCCTGACTCAGACTCAGGCCTCCTTCGAATCATGACTGCCATAAATGTCCACGACACCTCAGTGTCCGACGCGGCATTAACCCTGTGGGCGGAGAACTCAGCTATCAGCCTGAAGCTATTCAGAGCATTAAATCAAGGACAGCAGAGCCTCCCACACATCTCAAAACACAGCCGCTTCCCTCTCAGTCCCTGGTCAACAACAATGGCTACCTCCAAGATCATCTGCGCTTTGGACATACAATGGAACAACAGACACCTGAGTCACTACGTCCTCGTTGTCCCCAACCTACCTCATGACATCTGCATTGGAGCAGACATCATGGTCCGGCTCAATGCCTGTGTGGACATGGTGAACGAGTATATGGGCTCCCCTGTCACACCAACTGACTCACCCGGAGTCAACATCAGAACCTGCGAATCTGGTCAAAAGCAAGGCCAGAGCATGTGCCCATGATCACAGGAAGCAAAAGCCTGCAATACCTGCCTACAGCGAAGAGTTGCCTGTCAGCGTCGCCTCAACATGCGACCTGCGCCACTCTCTCGACAGTAAGCAGGCTTCTTCCAACCTTCCAGACCTGCCTAAGACCTAGGACTGACCTTGAAGCCCCACACATCTAAGGACTAGTGTATCTCGTGCTGTCTGTACATAGTGTTCAACAACTGTACGGCCAAAGACATCAACATTCCCAAGCCAGTCACCTGGGATGGCTTATTAACCAGACGTTCCATGACTTTGAGCTACACAGATGCTGGCCCGGGTCGTTTGTGTTACCGAGAACTAGGCCACATACCAGTACCACTACTGTCAGATGGATATGATGACACAGTAACGGTCACAAGACGGTCCAATGGAACCATTGCCATCACTTCTATTCTACCAGTGCCCAGAGAAAGCGTCTGCCGATCAGAAATAACAGAAGACACTCACCTCGCAGTGTACACTGTCTCAACACAGCCCGCGACAGAATCACCTGCACAGGTGACCATCAAGGCACAAGCACCTCACGTAGGCATTCACACCCATGGAGGAAACCCCCTACACATCGGTTCCGCGCAACAATATCCCAACACGCCCGTCCTGAGTGAAGGCGGATTACCCTCCACAGACGATCGAATGCGGCGGAGCGGCCAGATAGTGTAATCTCAAAGAAGTTTGGACAAGTTACAAGGGACTCCTTTGCCAAAAGGACTCCCTCTTGGACGGCTGTGGAAAACCTCAGCTGACCAACATCCACACGGTGGGCATTCTGACACACCCAGATGCGCCACCCACATTTGTGCGGCATTACAAGATTCCAATAGCGTCATATGAGCCAGTGCAAGAAACTGTTGACTCCATGCTGGAAAAGGGGGACATCCGGCCCTGTAACAGCACATACTATGCTCCGATATGGCCAGTCTTTGAAAGACAACGAGGCAAAAATGGCGGCCCACGACAGACTACGCAAGTTGAACCAGCAGTACCCTTGTCACGAGGCCAATGGAACCAGGTGGACCAAGAGTTCCCAAATTCAGCAGGATCAACGATCCTTCCACACTGGACGTTCCGCCCTCTGGATTTTTTGGCACGATCCCTGTCCACCCTGTGACCAACCTACAAGTTGGCATTCACCGTTTGCCAACGACCAACACATTCACACGGTGTCCCTTTGGCTAGCAACTCACCAGCTGAATTCAAATCTTCCTGAAACAAAGCATGCCCTGATTGCCAGAACCAGACCCGGCACATCTTTACGTGGATGATGTGCTGTTGAAAGCTCAAATGTGACAGACCACCTAAAAGAAAAGAAAATAGATCACGTAATGACAAGCTGACAACAGCAGTGGAGGCAAAAAGATCGCCCCTCCATCAAAGGACAATGGTGCAAAACCCCAAAGTAAAATACGTCGGCTCTGCTAATGGAAGGGACGCGGGTATGAACAACAGTCCAGTTGCACCCCAAGACACTCAAATCAACTAAGACACCCACCTAACATTTAATCTGAGGGCTGTACGACCGGCGTTTTGAGAGTGTGGCAGTTACTCACGACTACTGTTCAATTGTTAAACCAATACAGCGGCTGAACATCGCAGGACCAATAATCTCCCTCCTGAGAAAGGGAACGAACCCCATTCAAATGGTCTGAAGCCCAAAGACTAAGGATAACTGAGCGAGCTTCAAGAAAACGTCTGTGCGCTCACAATGCCTGCTTACCCAGACCCAGGAAAAAAGAGTAATCCCTATCTATGGAAGCTGGATTAGTCAAATTAAGATCCCCATACTGCCCCCCCCCCCCCCC